>JAODAL010074833.1:0-14227 GCA_025379985.1 Phyllomedusa bahiana
GAAAAACCATTAAACTAATTAGCAACTCCCCCAACAAAACCAGTTTACAAAACCCCCAACAGGGCTGAAAGGACTTTTTTCCACAGCCCCTGGAGATTTTTATTTCTGGAAATGTCCGTTTAAAAAAAGGTTTAAAAAATTTAATAAAAAAACCCAAAAAAAATCGCTAAAAGCCTAACCAATTTTTTTTTAAAGCATTTGGCGTAAACCTCCCAGGCCGGTTTTTTTCCCTTGGGCCAAATTTTCCCGCGGGTTCAAAGTTTCGGGTGGGGTTTCCTTTGTAAACATCCGATTTGCAATAAACGTTCACCCCCGGGTTTTAAACATTTGCCCTCTAACTGTGATGAAAAGCAGATGAGACATGCAAAAACTCCCGTCAAATTTCCCCAGGTTTAAGTCCCCAGCTACACCCCACGGCTGTATTTAATGATTAGAAAGGAAAGTTCCTGAGGGAGTAACGGTTTTTTGGTTTTTTTTTTTTTTTCCTCTTGGGCTTTGTGGATTTTCATTTTCAGACTGGCAGTTTTTATTTCACTGTGCCCTCTGAAACAAATGGTTCCAGCCCTTTCCCCCTGCCCAACCCCTTTTCAAATGATTGGACAGCATTTACAATCTTTCCCAAAAAATTTTAAAAAAAAAAAGGGGGGGGGGTTTTTTTTTAAAAATTTAAATATGCTTAAAATTTTAATTGGACCTGTGTAAGTAAAAAACTATACCCCTTTTTTCTAAATCCCGGGGGGGCACCAAACCCCTCTTTAACTCTTTTGTCAAATTTAATTCACATGGCGGGGTTCAAAAAGTTTTTCGATACTTTTTTTTAAAATGCTTTTTTTTGGTTTGCTTTGTTTCAGGCCCTAAAGGTGGACTAAAACCCCAAATTTTAACAAGGGTGCAGTGGGGGTTTTACATTGCTTTCAATGTAAAATTCGTATTGGGCACCCCGGGACGTACATGTTTTCCCATGTGTTTTTCCCTTATTGTCTTTGGGATCGTTCAATTCAATTTTTTTGACCCCTTTTTGACGCGGGCGGGCACCCTCTTTAAAACAAAAGGGTGCATGTTGGATGCGTTTTAAAATGCACTTTAAGCGGGCCACTTTTGAATTTTCCTTTTTTTTTGGATCAAAGACGGAACCCAAAAAATTTAATTGAACATCCCCGTGTGAACAAAAACCCAAAATAGCCCCAAATCACAATCTAAATCAGTTTACGGTTTCCCCTAAAAGGAAGACAGGGGGGCCAGTCTAACAGCCCCACATGTAAAAGCAAAAATTTAAGTACAATTTCCCCTGGGGTTTAACCCCCATGTTGCCACTTAAGCACAGGCTTCCTTTAAAGGGGGTTTTGCCACGAAGTAAGGGTTTTGGGGGATCCTTTCCAAAAAGGGGAAATTTAATTTCATTTTTTTCCTAAATAAAAGTGATTCCCAAAAAGTGAAGACTCGAAGTTTACGGGCATTTTTTTTCCAATCCCCCTTATTACCTGAAAGCTTGCATTAGACACGCCCCAAGAACGGGCCCAGGCGGGGCGTTTAAAACGGAAACACTTTTTAAACTGAGGGACAGGGAAAATAAAAATGAGCTTCAAGGGACTGGGGGGGAAATTGCAGTGATGAGCCTGTGTTTTGGGGCTGAAATAGATAATCCACTTTTGTAAAGTTATTATTTGATTTTAATGTTTGGGGACGCCCCCTTTTTAAATTTTCCCTCCCGGGAGTCCTTTTTAAAGGGGGGCCCCTTTCCCCTCTCACCCCGGGCAACTTTTATGACTCAGCGTGATTTTTTTATATTCAAACTCCCTTTGCTGATAAGTGGGTAAAAAGCTCTTTTTCCTTTGGGAAAAACCCCCTTTTAAAAAGCAGTTTTGAAACCTGTTGACAGGTGAAAATTTGGAAACTGCCAGGGAAACATCTCTTGGGCCTATCAGGGGTCACTGCAGATCTCCCCGCTTGGAGTGGGAAATTTGGATATGTGACAAAATTTTTAGACCCCAAATATGCTTTTCTTTTAACAAACGGGGCTTAACTTAAAAAACTCAGGGCATTTTAAAAAAAAAACATTTTTTGTTTCTTTGGGATAGAGGCATAAAAAAAATTTACACCTATAATAAAAAACACAACATAAAATTTCCCTCCTTTTATTTTGTTTTTATACATACCCTTTACGGGGGTTACAGGTTTTCCCAGAGACCCAAACTATGTTCACAAATTACCAGAGTCTAAAAAATTGTTTAGGGGAAAACAATTGGGCCCTGAATTCAAATGGGAAATTTAAGGATACATTTTTATTTGGAAAATATAGGGGGGTAAAAAAGCTTACAGTTTTGAAAATAGTTTTACAAAAAGGGGGCCAAAAGGGGTTTTTCTTTACTGAAATAGACAAAATGCAAAATTTTTAAAAAATTGAATAATAAAAGGGGGCACGCAAAAGGTTTTTAAAATTTTTGCAACTTTTTTTTGGCAATAAATTCTCCCTATAAAAAATTTGCCATATTTTTTAAAAATTTTCCCAAATCATATTGGGTTAGTTGTCTTATTTAACCCTTAAAGGGGCCCCAGGCCCTGAAAAGTGGGGTTAATAAACCAAAACTTTTTTTTATTTTTTTTGCCCCCCTTGCGTTTAAAACAGTTGTAATTTTTTTTTATTTTTTCAATGACGCATTTTATGAGGCCTTTTTTTAAATTTCGAGACAAGTTGTACTTTATGGGGGAAATATTTTTTAAATTTCACTTTTTAAATAATTGAAAAATTTTTTTTTTTCAATTTTTTTTTCCCAATTTTTTTAACCATTCACTTTTTTTCCAACATTTTAATAACATATTAGATTAATTCAAAAAGGTTTTATGAAGGTCATGTGGATCCCTATTTAGTAGTTTTTGTTTTTTGTGTGGGAAAATTTAAATGCACAAAAATTTTTTAAAATTAAATATTTTTTTTTAATTTTTATTTTTTAAAATTTATTTTTTTGCACTTTTTTATGTTTTTTTTTTCTTTTTTAAAAAAAAAACCCATAAGGAAGAACTGTTTTTTTTTTTTTTTCCACTTAGTAATGATTACATATCCATACATTTCTAATACATTATAATCTGTTTTCGTTTTTAACCCCCCCAGTAGGGAGTGATCAGGACAGCTCACAGCTGGGCCCGATCACTGGCTTGTTACACAGAAAAGCCCTGAGGGCACGCTAAGGGCATCAGGGGTGAATGTGTAGGGCCCTTCCCCAAGGCTCTGTTTGGGTCACCCGGGTTTTTTCCGATCACCCCCACAGATAGGGAAACCCTTTTATTGTGCTTCATTGATGGAAACCGTGGGGAACAAAGGGTTTAAAACACCCGGAAAACCCTGGAGGGTTTTCCCCCCTCCCCCGGTTCCCCGGCGGAGCTTCGGGTGGGATCAGGGGCCTGTGTACTTACAGTGGGGCGTTAAAGGGGTTTTAAAAATCTAAAACCCATTTCCCAGATTTAAAGATCTAGTTAAAAACAGGGGATGTGAGTGAAACAAAGCTCATTACGGCCACAAAAAAAGTTTTGTGATAAAGGATGTTTCACTGGGAAAAAATTTGTGCAGGGGCCCTCGATGGGCCCCATGGGGGGGGTGCTTCTGTTCCCCAAAACACTGCCTAGCGTGTGAATCCAGTCTTCTTCTTTTTTCTTTTAAAAAAGACTTTTATGGGTGACAAATTGGGGGCAACCCCCGTTAAAAACAAACTACCCAGAAACCTTTTTCTTTTGAATAAATAACAGTAAAAGGGAAAAAATTATTTGATTCCCCTTGGGGTGATTTTTCTGACTTTAAAAAGACAAGAAAAATCTATAATTTTAAGGGGAGTTAATTTTAACATTGAGAGATAGAATATCCAAAATTTAAAAACCAGAAAATCACATTTTTTTAAAATAAATTTTGGGGGGGGGGGGGGATAAATGTTTTTTTCCATTTTGGGGTGAAGAAATAAGTATTTTTCCCTCCCCCACCAAAAACAATAAGAGTTTTTTGGGTTTTTACAGACCCTTAGATCTCAAAATCAACTCTTTACTGGCAATTTAAATATAAACTGTCTAAAATAGTCACCTTTTTAAAAGACCTTTCCCTTTTCACAGACTCAATCAGTTTAGACCCCTAACCTCTACAACATGGGCAAGACCAAGAGCTTTCTAAAGGAAAAGTCAGGTATAAGATCATAGACCTGGGAAAAAAATGGGAAAGGGCATCACAGCCATTTGTTGGTGGAATAGTAAGAAAATGGAAAAAAAATAAAAAAGACTGTTAATCGACATCGATCTGGGGCACCATGTTTTCACCTTTTTGGGGTATTCGTGTTCAAGAGGAAGGTGAAAGATCAGGGCCCCAAAAAACATGGGGGGAACTTGTTAATGATCCCAAAGGCCCGGGTGGGACCCAAAAGTACCAAGAAAACCATTGGGGGAAAAAACATTACCCGTAATGGGGTTTAAAAAACCTGGGAGGGTTCCTGCAAGGTCCCCCTGGTCAAGGAAAAAGGGACATGGGCAGGGCTTCTAAGTTGCCAATTAACAGCTGGGGTGATTCGTGAGTTTTTTGAAAAGAAGGGGCCCCGTGGTCTTTATTAGGCAAAAATTTTTCTCTTTTGGCATTTAAAATCAACTCCCCCGTGTTTTTAAGAAAAAGGGAAAAGCCGGGCCTTTTGACCCAAAGAACATTTGTCCCCACTGTCAAGGGGATGGAGGTGGAAAAAATTTTTTTTTTGGGGGTGGGTTTTTCTGCTAAGGGGACAGGAACACTTCCCCTGCATCCCAAAAGGGGAAAAGGGGTTTGGGGCCCCCCCAAACTTTAAAAAACCTGAGTCACAACCCCCTTTTCCTCCGCCAGGACAAATTTTAAAAAAGCGTCTTGGCTAGGTTTTTTTCCCAGCAAGACCCAAAGACCCAAAATATACAGTCAGGGGAAAGAAATGAGTGGCTCAAAAAGAAGCACATTAAGGTAATGGAGTGCCCTAGCCAGTCTCCAGACCTTAAAGGAGTTGTCTCATTACGAGCTTTCAGCCTGTCAGTGAGCCTGGTAAGTTGAACTGAGGGGCGTGTTTCTTGGTCTGTCTCTTCTGCTCCCTCTCCCCCCCTCCCATCAGCACACAGGCAGCTACGTAACTTCTATAGGGGGGGGGAGGGGGTTTGCTGCCAGAGTTCACCCTGTGTTTTGCCTGCCTGGGGTCTGTTACAGGAGAGGGCTGATCTAGGGAGTGTAGAGAGGAATGTGAAGTGGTGTGTTAATAGAGCAGAGGGATGCATGTTTTCCCCTATCCCCGCTTAGCTTACAAGTCTCCACATCTCCAGCAACAATAAGGGAAGTGTTACTATACTCAGGATGTCTCACTAATACAGGAGAGCATAAAGTATTCACATGCCTGATCTGTTTTAGTATTAGTATATATCACAGTTCCAAAGACATATCATGATTATAGTAACAGACAGGGTCACTGCTGTCACATCTATCTGTGTAGAGAGCAGGAGGAAGCAGGACACACAGGGTTAATCCAGGCAGCACGGACACAGACGCCAGAAGTCCTCCCTCCCCCTCCCTCTACTACAGAAGCAATTCTGTGCTGGGGGGCTCTCTGCTCCGACCTGTCTTCAAAGACTGAGGAGTCCCTAAAGACCTGACAGCCAGTTAAGATAAGGATCAACAGGTCGGCTTGCCCTTATAAGATTTTAGAGCTGATGCACTCCTGCTAACAGGGCTAACTCAAAATCAGTAGGACATTTGTAATGAACTATATTGCAAAGCTGCTTTTTTTTAAAGATCTTTTAATTAAAACCCAATCATTGTACGAGACAACCCCTTTAATCCCAAGAAAATTTTTGGGGAGGGGGTTGAAGCTTCAAGTTTCCAAACGACAACTCAAAATCTTAAAATGATTTAGGATGATCTCTGTAAAGGTAGTGGACAAAAACCCTTCTGAATTGTAAAAACCCCTATTTTAACTACAAAAACCATCTACTGCTGTGTTTCCCCAACAAGGATTTTGCCACTAAGTATTAAGTCCGTGTTTGCCAAGGGATCAAATATTTATTCTCACGCAAAATGAAATTAAATTTTAAAATTTTATAAATGTTTTTTTCTGGGTTTTTATTTTGGATATTCAAAATTTTAAATCACCTTAAGTTAAAAAACTGTTCAGTTTTTTTGTCAGTGGGAAAAACTTAACAATCACAAGGGATCAAATAATTATTTCCTTCTTGTATTCAGAGGGAGTTTTTAAAACATATCTCATAGGGCTGGGTTTTTCAACATATCATCTTGAAAAAACACAGAGGTTTTTCTTTGTTGTTCCTGCATATTTTAGGCCAAACCTGCTGTACCAATATTAGCTGAAGTCAAAAAGAAACAAAAAAATAAAAAACACTATAAATTTTTTTTTGTGTTTTTTTTTATTTTTTATCTTAGATCATGTTTTTGGGCATTTGGGAGTTTTTTTAAAAAGCAACATCTGTTGTTGTACATTTTTTTTCAGATATTTTGTGAATAAAACACACGATTTACAGATCACATATTTCTTGATGGTAAAAGGCAATATACAAAAATGCTACTAAAAAATGTACGTACACAAACAAAATTAACAATTTGTGACCAAGGGATTGTCTAGGTAACAACAGGCTCTAATCCCCAATGAACATACAAAAATAATAAAAAAAGAATTGTATTAATAAAATACATATAAAAAATTGCATGCAATTTTTATAAGGCATTTTTTTACAGAAAAAAATAGCCAATAATAAAGTCTGCTCACAGAAGGCCTAACATATGAATACAAATTATTGGTTCCTCATGTCAGTTAAACTAGTATGAATACAGCTGGTTGTCTAAAGACAAAAAGACATGAAATGTTGCAGTTTCGTATTTGGGTCAAAGTCAAATTTTTACCCTTAACCAGCAAATTTATTTTTTTGTGTCCGATGACCAATTCTTGGTGTAACTTTGTCAGCAATCACTTTGACGTAAATTTTTCCGTTAGTAGTTTTTTTACTGCTTAATAAGGTGTTCTACTTACCTCTCGCAACTGCATTTCATGTCTGTTTGCCCTCATCTTGCCAATTTTACTTTTGGTCCA
This sequence comes from Phyllomedusa bahiana, assembly GCA_025379985.1. NCBI lineage: Eukaryota > Metazoa > Chordata > Amphibia > Anura > Hylidae > Phyllomedusa > Phyllomedusa bahiana. The sequence continues at coordinate 7,080 of JAODAL010074833.1, forward strand.
ACATCAGACTCGAATCTAGATTGTTTTTAAAAGCAAGACCAGAAACCTTTAGAGAAGGCGTAAGTTCAACAACCCAGCAAAAAGAGCTCTAAACCTAACTTTTGGGCATGACTTATGGTTTTTGGTTAAGATAGGTCCAGGGGCAGACTAAAAAAAATTGTGTACATGATGTCCCTGACCCAAATGGTTTTCCCCAATTTTGGTTAAAGCAGCAGTGTCAAACGAACAGGACGAGATGCAGAATCGTATTCCTGACAACCAACCTTGGAAACTAAACAATACTTTGTAATACAAAGTTCTCTAATTTTATGAAAGTAATTTTTCAGTAGACTGCCAAGGAAATTTTTCGGATGTACTCTCCCTTATTCCAAAATAACAGTAATTTCCTCATAAGCAGATGATAAGTATCAATCAGTATCCCAATCAGGCCTCGTTCACATCTAATTATTGAGTCCTTTTTGTGGACATCTACTTCTTTTTCCTTATTTAGCAAATATACATGGTTTTTTGCATTGACACAATAAACATGTTAGATCACGTTTAACCTGATTAACATGATTGTGATCCATGGGCGTGGTATATGGATTTTCTACAAATTCTATAGTCCATATAAGGGTGAACGAAGTTTGCAGTTTAAATGAGCGTGGAAAATGTCTTGACAATCAATTCACCAGTCTTTACTATTTCCCACTTCCTCCCTGTTAAAACACAGCCACATGAATTGTATCTGTTCCATGCAACCCTTCCACCATTTGTTTTAATCATATATACATAACCTCAACTGTACACACACTGAATGCAAAAGCTTTAGCAGTATTAGGTAAACCAGTCCACTTAATAAACAATATTTCTTGACATGTGTTGAGTAAAATAAAGTTTAGGAATAATTAAGGGTGATTCTTACAAAATTAATCATAATGTTGACTATTATGAGGGGGTTGTTTATAATAATGAATAAAATGGAATAATAAAAATAAAAATATAATAATAATAATAATAAATAATAATAATAATAATATAATAAAAGAGTGGAGTTGATAAAATATTGTTTGTGCCCAATAAAGATATAGAAATAACTGTATATTTTGAAAATGATACACTTTCAAACAGAGGTATATAATAGACTTAAGCAACAACTTTTAAACACATGTATGGTTTAGATGTTAATAAAAAAAGGTTTGGCAAAACATCTAGAAAATGATCACTTGTTCTTTTCATTTTGATATAATTTGTGAACTGGCACAACAAGTGATAAGACATCATGCTTAAGGTCTACTATAGTCAGTGTCCAAATGAATGAGAATGGTGTGTGACACAGTTGCCTCCCATGTGATGAATTGTGGGGTCCCTATCAGTATATGGCAGCTAGAAGGCCTAATGAAAGACATTCCATAACCCGTCATTAAGTCACTCCTATTAACGTCTTGTCCTCAGGCAGAAAGTAATAAACCTCCATCTTTATCTACCCTTTCTACATTATTTATATCATGCAGAAAGGTGTAAAGTGGGCAAGAACCATAGATGAGACTGAGCATGTAAAGTAAAAAGAAAAAAAAGTTTTTCAAAGTATTATGGCAATTTTAACAAATATAAGAATAAAAAAGTAGATAAGTTTACACGTAATATGTATTTCCACATCTGTAAAAGCGTCTGATCTAATTAAAACTAACTCAGATTTAAGAAAACAAAATTTATCCCAAAAAACTGAATAAACAATACCATAGAAGAAAAATTCCAAATGTCAAAAATAGAATAAAAAGTGATAAAAAATTGCCATTTATTTAAAAATGGTAACCAATGCAAACTACCTTCAGCCTACAAAAAAGTAACCCTTAATCAGGTTAAATTAATTATGTAGAAAAACAAAAGAAGCTATTGGTTGTAGAAGATTGTGTTAGAAAGTCATGTATATTATTAATAATAATTATACTTATATAGTCAGTACCATCCTAGAATTGTTTGTCTTTACAGGAGACTTTCCTACTCTGCCTAAAGTCCTATCATAAGCCTTTGCTGTTTTGGGTGACTCACGAACCATCTACAGTAGTTAGTAAAAGAGATCAGGTCATGCAGTTTAAATCCCAGACCCTTACCATTCAGATTATTATAATGGCCAACTTTACATTAAATAACAATCACCTTAGCAGTTAGAGCATTAACTTGAGAAACAGAATTAATGGGAAAATGAAAGTAGAACTTCTATGCATACATCCATTTAATTCAGATATATATGAGCTGCTCACAATGTTTGAAAATATCACACAAAAGTCCAATAATCACATCCTAAGTTATACCTGAGATAAAGCCCATGAATAAGATTGTAGAGAGTGGTAAAATAAATGTTTAGAAAATACCTTGATATAACGATGTCCAATTTTTTTCATGATATTGTAAACGGGAGCACACAATTTTACAAAGTCTGCTTTTCAAAGAAGCTACTCTATCAGATTTATGGTTAATTCATATATTCATTGTCATTTGTAAGCAATGTAGAGAATAAAAGCTGATAAACTGAATATCATCAGTCCTGATGATTTGAGCATACCTAATTTCAAAAACCCCTAAATCTAAAAATTTAACTTACATTGAATAAATTAATCTTGAAATTCAGAAACATGGTCATGTGCAATCTTATACAATAATTACTTATTCAAAATACTTGACAAAATTTTGTTAGTTAGAGATTTATTTAAGGTATGTGTGGATGTATTAAAACTGCTAATGTAAAGTAAAATCCTCTGAAACCTACCGATTCAAAAAGGAGCTGTAGATTACAGTAAAAGGGTCGTATATCACTAAATATATAAATGTAGTGTGATATGTTGAGGTGTAACTGGAAAGTGTGTTTGATTTACAGTATATCCCAGTGACAACGATTCTTTATGTATACCCCCTCACCAACAGATAGATATGTGCATTCCACGTCTACAAACTGGTTTGTCAAGCCTCATTATAGTCCTGATCGATAAACCATCTAAGGCCTCATTTATTGAGGAAACTCCAAACTGTGGCATTTGACATGGGATACTGAATTTCATCTACTTCAAAGAATGGGCAGATAGATCGGTCCTGTCCATCCACCATAAGACACCCCCATCCCGCAGATAAAAGTCTTAATTCAAGGATATAAACAATTAGGGTGATTTTTGTACCTAATCAGCCCATCAGGTGAGCAACAAATTAACTCAAATGTACTGATTAGCAGCACTGTTACATGTTATAGAAAATATGGTTTTAATAGGACACCATGTACACAAGTCTTGTGGAAACAGCCATCATGCTGAGCTGAAAATTAACACAGAGTAATAATTAGGTAGTGTATGAGTTTTTTTCCCTGTTTGATTTTTATAACTTAGTTGCAATGTAAGTCACCGTGTATAAACTTTATGTATTGTTTTTATTACTTTTTTTTTTATATAAATGTTATTCTGGTAAATCTCTATACCATTGTTTCTATTAACTTTAAAATTTTAATAAGTTTGTCCTTGTATGCTCTAAGAACCATATCCCTGGATGTATGTGTTTGACCCTGTGACTTCAGAGAGCAGTGTGTAATCTTTAAAAACCCTGTGACAGCTCAAGAGCAGATGTTTGATTAGAGTGTTTCAACCTTACAAAATACCATTAAGGGCTTGTTACACACAGCTAATAATTATTGCTGGCTGTCCCAGTTAAAAAGGTAATGGGCTTAAAGGCAGCCTAATCTGAGTGGTCAATGTGGCTGCTCAAAATGGGCCCATTTACCACCCTTAAAAAATATAAATAACATGGCGATACTATGTTCTAACATAAGAAGTGTCCTGTCCAGCTAGATATGGCTTCCGAAATAGGTTATTGAATAATACTATAAGCAAGATAGTAACATAAAACCTTTATTGACAGCAATTGCTGAGCATCTCAACCCAAACTACCACTCTGAGCCTGCTTCTGCCTGACTCAATGGGTTTGCTCCCTGAGTCCTCATACCACATGTCCCTATGTTCTCTCCCACTAGATGTACCTTGTATCTTGATTTGCATTATAACGAGAGTTACCGATGATCGGAACCTTGCAAATATTATCTCCACCTTTTTTGTAATAAATTGTTCTGCACATTTATTTAAAAATGTAAAAACTGTTGTAGCCTGTGCTTTTTGCTAATTCTATTATGATATTTTTTCTATTAACAAAGCATCCAAGCCAATATTACAGCTCTCCTATTACCATCCAACCCAGCCATATGCTATGAGCCAAGTTTGAACTGTGGCAGGTGGGAGGAGAACTTAGAGGTTCCAAATTTTTCCAGAAAAGACAGATATCACCTGGTACATGAAATGCATGGTGGCCTACTGGTAAAGGATTACTGGTAGGTTTAATTAACCAGCAAAGAATAACCACAGAGTCTTCACAACTTAGGATCGGAGCAGGCTTTACTAGCGCAAGTAATAACTTAACTATTTGTTATTTTTCCAGATAGACAGTACATGGTCCACAACAACACTTCTTCTCTCTTTAATGTTCTCATATGCTACGTCTGGCGAGTTCCTTTTATATTAATCTCAACCCAGCCATTCTCCTACGGTGGATACTGGTCTTCAATGGTGAGGGAAAGCTGACTATTGAGAAAGACAGCGTGCCCTACATAAGTACCAATCAGGCATACAGTTTGGGAGAATGTCTACATAGGTTCAAAATAAAATAGTTAGATGTAGTACTCAGAGAAGTAATATATTTAGGGTTAGGGCGTCAAGGTTTCTAATATTAAACACGAGTATGCAGTGACCATTCCCCGGCCTATAAATAACATTGTATATGTAAAGCTGGCAAATAACCAACTTTACTCAATAGGCTTCAAAATAGTCTATGCGAAATCACCTGCTCTATAAAAATATCCTTTTTATATTTTAAAAATATTTTTACATATCTATACAGGACATAAAATATAAAAAGATCCATATCCAGCATCTTATTTTTGGGTACATGCAGTAATATATACTTCATGAAAAAAATCACGTTCTTAAAAGCAATAGCATTTTTACAGTATTGAAGGAGTTATGTTAAGAAAGTTTATTATGCTTTCTTAGAAAAAGTGAAAGGTAATTAACATTCACTTTAATCTCCATAACAACCTACTTGACTCGCACTAATTTTGGCCATGGGTAAAACTGTACTGAACAACAGCAAAATACCTAGTTGAAAATGCATCTAGATTTTACTATTAATAAGATTAGTGGATGAGCGTGATTACGGTTTACTATCGTCATCGGGTCAAGTAGTCCGATATCGTCAATAATCAATAAGAGGATCTCCGATAAGTCCGATAATAGATATAACGCACGATGACCAATAAATACTAGTGGTAGAGGAACAACACCTTCATTCCTTAAACCCAAACAGGGCTGGAGGAGCTGGTGAATTAACATACACAACAATAAAATGCGATACGTGCTACTCTTAGGGGCAAACACTTATTTATAAAAGTCACAGAAAAAAAGTCACAACCTATTCACTATCCCCTGGTCTTGAACCACAGCAAGACCCTAAAACCCTGCCATGTACCCACAAACTAAAAAAAGTGCCAGAAGGTCAGTATGATTTGACACCATCATATTACATGAACTGGCCATTGAATATCCCTGTCCTTGACCGCAGCCTGTAGCCCCAAGACCTGCATGACCCCCCATTATTGTAAAAAAGTTGCCTGAAAAAGGAGTCGTTCCAACTCAACCAGTTTAGTTTAACCTAGACATTGACTATATCTTTCCTATTACCCGCAGAATTACCATTAAACCCTGTCTGGACCCACAGATTAAAAAAATGCCGGTTAAAAAGGAGTCTTTCAACCACCCTTTTAGTTTCAGGAAATTTGGGTATAACCTGCCTGGGCCACAGGGAAAGAGCCCCAAACCTGCATGACCCCAGATTAAAAGTGCTGGGAAAAAGGGGTCTTTGAACCACCATTTTTAGTTTTTAAAAACATTTGGGAAAATAACCCGTCCTTGGGGCCACAAACTGAGCCCCAAAAAAATGCATGACCCCCGATTTTTAAAAAATGCCGGGAAAAAGGAGTTTAAAAACCCCCATTTGTTTTTAAAGGGGCATTAACTATACCCGTTCCCGAAAACCCCAGTATGACCATTAAACCCCCCCTACCCACAATTAAAAAATTGCCGGAAAAAAGGGGTTTTCAACCAACCCTTTTAGTTTTAATGGACATTAACTATATTTTGCCCTGTAAACCGGCCCTATGACCATTAAAACCCGTTTTCCCACAGATTAAAAAAAGTGCAAAAAAAAATGGAGTTTTGAACCAACCAATTTTTTGTTGAAATGGAATTGATTTTACCTGTCCCCGGACCGCAGTAAAGACCATTTTAAAACCCTTTTTGACCCCCAAAAAAAAAAGTGTTTTGGGAAAAAAGGGGTTCCCCTTTTAACCCCCCTTTTTTGTTGGAAACTGGACATTAACTAAAATTTTTGTCCCGTAAAACCCCCAGTATGACCAAAAAACCTTGGGTGGGCATACAGATTAAAAATCCGGGAAAAAAGGGGTCTTTTAACCCATTTTAGCCCCCGGGCCTAGACAATTTCCCCCTGAGGGCCACAAAAATGACCCCTAAAACCCGTTTTACCCCACAGATTTACAAAGTGGGACAAAACTATATTGTTTCAGTTGGGGCGTCATTTAGTAAAAAATTTTTTTGGAAAACTGGGCATTTGTTTTTCAGAATTTATTTAGGGAAGTTTTTTTTTTAGTTTTTTTCATTTTTTTATTTTTCTTTTTTTTCAAGTGGATAAAATACAACAAGCACCCCCCCCTGCAGTTTTTAAATTTTTTTTTTACACGGTTAAGGGGTTTAAATTCGACCGGGACACCCCCTAAGTAATACAAATTCCAAAAACATTTCCCCCCAAAAACCCTTTTAGTTTAGAAGACATTTGCCCTTTCCCGGCTTCTGGGACTTGGGTTTTAGCCAATCATTCAATGGGGGTTTTATTTTTCCTCCAAATCCTTTTCATTATTAGGGAAAAGACCCCCTGGAGATCAAAAATGCGACCCCCATTTGACTCCAGCCCCCAAAAAATTTTTAAACCTCAAAATTGTGCAAATTTTTGTCCGCCCTAGGGCCCCTTTTTTGCACTACTTTAAAACCCCACAGAAAAACACC
>JAODAL010074834.1:0-14227 GCA_025379985.1 Phyllomedusa bahiana
AGATTCTTATATAATGTGAGGGGGGTTTCCTTTTTCTTTTGTTGATGCTGTATATAAATTTTGAGGGGTGTACTTACTTCTGTGAGAATGCTGTAAATAAAGTGAAGGGGGGTATTGACTTTTTTGGGATGCTGTATATAAAGTGAGGGGTTTCTGACTTTTCTGAGAAGGTGTATAAAAATGTTGGGGGGTTTCTGACTTTTTTGACATGTTTTAATTTAAAATTAGGGGTTTTACTGACTTTTATTTTTTTTGAGATTCAGTAAAATAATTTTGGGGGGGTGTATTACTTTTTTTAGATGCTTTTATAAAAAATGTGAGTGGTACTTTTCTTTTGTGAAAATTTCTGTATATAATTTAGGGGTGTCCCCACTTTTTTTAGATACGGGTTTAACGGGGGAGGGGTGTACTGACTTCTGTTAGATGCGTTTACAAAGTTGGGGGGGGAATTATTTTTTGAGCTACTGGTTTAAAAATTTTTTTAATGACCCTGCTCCCTACCTGCCTCCCCACTTTTTTATTTCTTTCTTTCCCCCGAGAAACGATTTATGGGTTTTTTTTTTTTTGATTTTTTTAATTTTTTTTTTTTTGCTCCTGGGAACGCAGGTATCGGCGCGTTGTCTGCACAAACTGCGTCGCGTCCCTTTCCCGGGGCATTTCCCTTCAGTTTTTTTCCCTTTTCAATAGATATGTGGGGTAGTGTCCAAAAGCAATTAAGGCATGTTTTGTTTATTGATTTCCCCTACCTTTTACCATTTCCCAAGGAGGAGCGAGCAGGAGATACAATGAGGAGCGAGCAGGAGACACAATGAGGAGCGAGCAGGAGATACAATGAGGAGCGAGCAGGAGATACAATGAGGAGCGAGCAGGAGATACAATGAGGAGCGAAGAGGAATACAAGGAGGGGGAGCAGGGAAAACTAAAGAGGACGAGCAGGGGACACAATTTTGGGGCGAGCAGGGGATACAATGAGGGGGAGCAGGGGGATACAATGGGGGAGCGAGAGGAAAAAACAATTTTAGGAGCGGAGGGGGGACACAATGAGGAGCGAGCAGGAGACACAATGAGGAGCGAGCAGGAGACACAATGAGGAGCGAGCAGGAGATACAATGAGGAGCGAGCAGGAGGGCAAAAATTAGGAGCGAGGGAGGGACACAAAAGAGCGACAGGGGGACACAATGAAAGGGGAAAACAGGAGATACAATGAGGAGCGAGCAGGAGATACAATGAGGAGCGAGCAGGAAACACAATGAGGAGCGAGCAGGAAACAAGAGGACGAGCAGGAGAAAAATGAGGGGGCGGCGGAACCAAAGAGGGGCGGGGGAGCCAAAGGAGCTACAAGAAAAGGGGGAGAGGAGGAACAAGGGGGAGCGAGCAGGGAAAACAATAAAAAGCGAAGGGTACAATGGGAGCGGCCGAGGGCAATGAGGAGCGAAGGAAACAAATAGGAGGGGAGGGGAATACAAAAGAGGAGCGGCAGGGGATCGTCGATGGAGAGGCCAGTACCTCAGTGAAATCCAGGCAGGACTGAAGGTCTCATTTTTCCCCCACTGACCACCAAGCCGTTCCTTAGTGACACGGAAGGGTCTATGGCTGCGGAGGTAATGAACCCCACATGTAGTCTCCTGCTAAGTCAATCCGAGGGAAAAGGAACATGTCTGTGGTCGGAGAAGACATGGATGGAGATCCTGAAGGGGACAAAATGGTGGGGAAGACAATGCAGGACAGAACCTGTAGAACACAACACCGTGGTCCGGAGAAGACAATGCATGACACAACCTGTAGGACACAACACTGTTGTCAGGAGAAGACAATGCAAAATGAAAATTTCCGAAAAGGGCACAACATTGGCAGGAGGACAATGCATGACAGACCCTGCAGAATACAACACTGTGGTCAGGAGAAGACAATGCAGGACAGAACCTGTAGGACACAACACTGTGGTCAGGAGAAGACAATGCATGACAGACCCTCCAGAATACAACACTGTGGTCAGGAGAAGACAATGCATGACAGAACCTGTAGGACACAACACTGTGGTCAGGAGAAGACAATGCATGACAGAACCTGTAGGACACAACACTGTGGTCAGGAGAAGACAATGCATGAGAGATCCTGAAGGACACAACACTGTGGTCAGGAGAAGACAATGCTGAACAGGGGCCCCTGCAGAATACAACACTGTGGTCAGGAGAAGACAATGCATGACAGAACCTGTAGGACACAACACTGTGGTCAGGAGAAGACAATGCATGAGAGATCCTGAAGGACACAACACTGTGGTCAGGAGGGGAAAACAATGCTTTAGGAAATTTAAGGGCAAACATGTGGGAGGAAAGCAATGCATGAAGAACATTTAGGGGCACAACATGTGGTCAGGAGAAACAATCTGACAGAACCCCGTGGGGCACAACACTTGGTCAGGGAAAAACAATGCATGACAGAACCTGTAGGACACAACACTGTGGTCAGGAGAAGACAATGCATGAGAGATCCTGAAGGACACAACACTGCAGAAGACAATAGGTGGACACTCCAAGTGCTGGAGTCTCCTGAACATCATAAGTCTTCATGTGTCTGATGCGTCAGTAATCGAGCTTGTCCGTTCTTCCCGGCAAAAGTCTCAAAATCCTGAGCCCCTTAATTTTTATTGCTTATTATCCCCCACTGCACCCCTTATATCCCGGGCCGGGGGCCCCCCTTGACTTTTTGCCAGTTGAGGTTTTTCATCCGGAGGGCGGCCCCGTAATAAGGCGACAACTAGGGTGAAAACCCTAGAGATATACAAGGGTTTTGACTCTTGGTAACACAAAGGATAACAAGGAAACCATGCAGAGGGGACCCAGGTGGCCACTTTGGGGTCAATGAGAAGAATCAGGCAGCGGGGCTAGGCTACATTTAGCTATAGGTTATGTGGCTTTACGCATTGAGGTGCTAAATAATAAGGGCCCCCCTGGTGCCCCAATGACTTCCTTGTTTGCACTGGGGGCTGTCTGTCCTCTTTTTTGGGGGCTGAAACTTTTGTGGGCACGCTTTTTCAATGCAGGGGTGTAATTACTTTTGTAGATATGTAATAATGTGAGGGGGGTTTTTTTACTAATTCTGTAGATCGTTATAATGTGAGGGGTGTCCTGACTTTTGGAGAATGCATACAAAGCGAGGGGTGTATTACTTTGGAGAGCTGTATATAATGTGGGGTGTACGACTTTTTGGAGATGTGTATTTAAGTGATGGGTGTACTGATTTTGAGATGCTGTATTAATGTGGGGGTTTTTACGGGTTGTGAGTCTGATATAAGTGAGGGGGTTATTTCTTTTGGAGTGCTTATAAAATGAGGGGTTCCTGACTTTTTTGAGATGCAGAAAAAAGTGGGGGTTTATGACTTTCGGCCCGATGCTGTATATAATTGTGAGGGGGGGTTGTTTTAGTATGATTTTGTGGCGAGTGCAGTCTTTAATGTGAGGGGATTGCGTTTGTACTGACCTTTTGTTGAGATAATATTATTAATGTGAGGGGTGTACTGAACTTTTGTGAGAGGGTGTATAATAATGTGGGGGTGTACAGAAGTTTTCGTGTGATCGCTGTATTTAATGTGAGGGGTTACCTGTACTGACTTTTGTAAACACTGTATATAAGTGAGAGGTGTGTACTGACTTTGTTTAGGGACCACTGTTTATATTTGTGAGGGGTTGTACTGACTTTTGTAAGATCACTGTATATAATATAAAGGTTGTCCATGACTTATGAGAGAATGCTATATATAAGTGAGGGTGTACTGACTTGTTGGAGTTGCTGTATATTAATGGTGAGGGCGTGTCATGACTTTTGTTAGGACACTGTATATTAATGTGAGAGGTGTACCTGGACTTTTGTAAGATACTGTATATAATATAAAGGGTTGGTGTCCTGAATTTATGAGAGGATGCTATATATAATGTGAGGGGGTGTACTGAACTTCTGGGGATGCTGTATATAATGTGGGGGTGTCCGGACTTTTTGTGAGAGCTGGTAATATAATGTGAGGGGTGTCATGACTTTTGTGAGATGCTGTAGTATATGTGAGGGGTAAGTGTTACTTTACTTCTGGAGGCTGTATATAATGTTGGTCAGAAGTGATATTACATATTAAGCATTATCAATGGTTTATATCACCATATAAGACACACTATGTGGGGTCAGGATGTGATATTTAATGTAAGACTTATCAATGGTTTTTTCACATAACAGCACACTATGTGCGTCAGGGTGTGAATATTACAGTTGAGAGAATTATTCAATGGTTATATCACATTTAACAGGCACCCATAGTGGTCAGGGGTGTGGTTATTACATGTAAGAACTTATCAATGGTTATATTCCATAACGCACACATGTGGTCAGGAGTGGTATTTACATGTACAGGACTTATCAATGTTATATAACATAACAGCACACCATTAGATGCGTCAGGAGTAGTTTTTAATGTAAGACTTATCAATGGTTTATCACATAACAGCACACCATCTGGTCAGGAGTGGTATTACATGTAAGACTTATCAATGGTTTATCACATAACAGCACATCATGGGTAAAATGTGTGCAAGTGGGTAAGTAGCTGGCTCAGAGATAGAAAACAAAGGGTGGTGATTAATGGTATATGATCGACTGGATTCCTGTTACTAGTGGGGACCACAGTGGTCAGTATGCGATCATAATGATCTTACACAGGGTTACACAGTTTAGAATATCAGATCTTTGCACAGACGATACCTAAGCTCTGTAAGTAATCAATCAAATAGAGGATAAATGGTTATTACAAAGGGATTCTGGGTAAGTTGGAGGCCTGGCAAGGGAAATGGCAGATTGAGGTTTTAAACCAGATAAATGCAAGGTTATGAACATGGGGGAGGAAAAATCCAATACATTGATACATGTTAAATGGAAAAAAACACTGGATAAAGTGACATGGTAGTAGGGACTTGGGAAATCCTGAGTGGACAGTAAATTAATTGTTAGCAAAGCCAGTGTTCGGCAGCAGCCTGCCAAGCAAATAGGATCATGGGGTGCATTAAAAAAGGGTATAGTTGCAAATGATGAGGCATTAATTCTCCCATTATAAAGTCATGGTTAGGACCACAATGGAAATAATTGTGGACAGTTTTTGGGCACCAGTGCACAGGGAAAGATCACTGTGTTAGTAGCTTGAAACAGGTACAAAGGCGAGGCAACAAAAATAATAAAAGGACCTGGGTGGACTACAGTACCAGAAAAGATTAGCAAGATTAGATAGGGTTATTTTGTTTAGAGAAAAAGAAAGCTTTGGGGGACATAATAAATATGTATTAAATTCATCAAAGTTACAATATAGAGATCTCTCCCAAGATTTATTTATAACCAGGGGACTGTATATAGAACAATGGGGGCCGTCCTCTACGCTCTTCTTGAGGAACGAAAGTTTCTACATATAATAGAGAGTATTCTTTACTGTGAAGAGCAGTGAGACTATGGGAATCTCTTGCAGAGGGGACTTCGTCATGGTGAATTCCAATAAACGAGTCAAATAAGGGTTTGGGATGCATTTCTGTAGCGTAATAATATAACAAGTTATAGTGATCAGGATTCTGGAGAGGGTCTGGATACATTTCTAGTTGTACGAATATAACAAGGTATAGTGACGGGATTCTGGAGAAGGGTCTGATACATTTCTAGATGTAATAATAGAAACAAAATTATAGGTAAACAGGATTCTGGAGAAGGTCTGGATAAATATCTAGATGTAATAATTAATCAAGTTATAGTGACCTGGGATTCTGGAGAAGGTATGGATACATTTCTTGATGTAATAAAATAAACAAGTTATAGTGACAAGGTTTCTGGAGAAGGGGTCTGGATAACATTTCTAGATGTAATAATTATATAAAGTTTAGTAGTGACGGGAAATTGGAGAAGGGTTTGGTTACATTTTCTAGATGTAATAATAGAACAAACTTATAGTAACCAGGATTCTGGAGGTAGGGTCTGATAAATATCTAGATGTAATTAATATAACAAAGTTTATAGTGACCTGGACTTCTGGAAGAATGGGTACTGGAATACATTTCTAGATGTAATAATTAACAAGTTATAGTGGGACGGGGATTCTGGAGACGGGTCTGGATTTACATTTCTAGATGTAATAATAGAACAAGTTATAGTGACAGGGATTCTGGAGAAAGGGTCTGTATACATTTTTAGATGTAATAATAGAACCACAGTTATAGTGACCAGGATTCTGGAGAAGGGTCTGGATACATTCCTAGATTAAAAATATATAACAACGTTATAGTGACAGGATTCTGGAGAGAAGGGTCTGGATACATTTTTAGATGTAATAATAGTACAAAAGTTATTAGTGACCGGGATTCTGGAGAAGAGGTCTGGAATACATTTCTAGATATAATAATATAAAAGGTTATGCTGGGGACGGGGGACTTAGAGAGCAGTCTGGATACACTTCCTAGACTAGTAATAATATAACATGTATGTAGTGCACCAGGATTTGGAGGAAGGGTCTGGATATATTTATAGCATCTAATAATTTAACATGTTTTACTGACAGGATTCTGGAGAAGGTTCGGGATATTTTCTAAGATGTAATAATAGAACATAGTTATAGTGACCGGGATTCTGGAGAAGGGTGTCTGGATACATTTCTAGGATGTAATATATGTACAAGTTAGAGTTACCAGGATTTGGAGAAGGGGTTGGATTACATTTCTAGATCTAATAATAAAAGGTTATAGTGACCAGGATTCTGGAGAAGGGTCTGGGATACCTTTCTAGATGTAATAATATAACAGATATAGTGACCAGGATTCTGGAGAAGGGTCTGGGATACATTTCTAGATGTAATAATTATAACACGATATTAGTGACCAGTATTCTGGAGAAGGGTTGGATACAATTTCTAGTTGTATATATAACAAGTTATAGTGACCGGGATTCTGGAGAAGGGTCTGGATACATTTCTAGATGTATAATAGAATAAGTTACAGTGACCGGGATTCTGGAGCAGGGGTCTGGATACATTTTAGATGTAAAAAAATATATACAAGTTATAGTGACCAGGATTCTGGAGAGGGTTGGTTACATTTCTAGATGTAATGATTTCTAACAATTTATAGTAAATATAGTGACAGGATTCTGGAGAAGGGTCTGGAAACATTTCTAGATGTATAATAGAAAAGTTATAGTGACCGGGATTCAGGAGAAGGATCTGATACATTTCTAGATGTAATAATAGAACAAGTTATAGTGACGGGATTCGGGAGAAGGATCTGGATACATTTCTAGACTGTAATAAAAGAACAAGTTATAGTGACCCGGGATTCTGGAGAAGGGTTCTGGACTACATTTCTAGATGTAATAATATGACAAGTTTAGTTACATGGATTTACTGGAGAAGGGTGCTGGATACATTTCTAGATGTACATAATACAAGTTACAGTGACCAGGATTCTGGAGAAGCGTCGGGATACATTCTAGATGTAATAATATAACACGATATAGTGGACCAGATTCTGGAGAAGGGGTGTTCCTGGATACATCTTCTAACGATGTAATAATATAAACAAGTTTATAGTGACCGGGATTCTGGAGAGGGTCTGGATACATTTCTAGATGTAATAATACAAGTTATAGTGACCAGGATTCTGGAGAAGGGGCATGGATACATTTCTAGATGTAATAATATAAAACACGATATAGTGGACCTATTCTGGAGAAGGGTCTGGATACATTTATAGATGTAATAATTATAACAAGGTTATATGGACCGGGATTCTGGAGAAGGGTCTGGATATATTTCTAGATGTAATTAAAGAATAGTTACAGTGGAACGGATTCTGGAGAGGGGTTCTCTGGTACATTTCTAGATGTAAAAATATAACAAAGTTATCGTGACCTGGATTCTGGATAAGGGTCTGGATACATTTTCTAGATGTAATGATATAACAATTTATAGTGACCAGGATTCTGGGAAGAAGGGTCTGGGAAACATTTCTAGATGTAATGAAATAGAATAGTTATAGTGACCGGGATTCAGGAGCAAGGATCATGGATACATATATAGAATGTAATGATAGAAACATGTTATAGTGGACCGGGATTCTGGGAAGGATCTGGATACATTCTTCTAGATGTAATAATAGAACAAGTTATAGTGACGGGGGATTTGGGAGAAGATCTGGATATATTTCTAGATCTATTAACTATACAACAAGTTTTACTGACCAGGATTCTGGAGGAAGGGTCTGGATACATTTCTCAGATGTAAATAATACGAAACAAGTTATAGTGACGGGGGGATTCTGGTGAAGGGTCTGGATAAATTTTCTTGATGTAGTAAATATAACAGGTTATAGTGACAGGGATTCTAGAGATGGGTCTGGATACATTTCTAGATGTAATAATATGACATGTTTAGTGACAGGCATTCTGGTGAACCCGGTTGGGATACATTTCGAGATGTATATTAACAATTTAAAGTGACCAGATTTGGTGAAGGGTATCTGGATACATTTCTAGATGTAATAATATAATCACGTTATAGTGCCCGGGATTCCTGGAGTAAAGAGGGGGGGGGAAGGGTCTGGATAACATCATAGGATGTAATAAATATAAACAGGTTTAGTGACGGGGATTCTAGATCGGGGTTCTCGGATACATTTCTAGATTGTTAATTATAAACAAGTTTTTGTGACCAAGGATTCTGGAGAGGGTCTGAAACATTCTCTTGAATGTTATAATATAACAAGTTTAGTGACCAGGATTTGGGAGAGTAGAAGGGTCTGGATTATATTTCTAGATGTAATAATAGAACAAGTTATAGTTGACGGTGATTATGGAGTAACGGTCTGGAACATTTTAGATTGTTATAACTATTTACAAGTTTTAAGTGACACAAGGATTCTGGAGAGAAGGGGTCTGGGATACATTGCTAGATGTAATAATAGAACTAGTTATAAGTGACCAGGATTCTGAAGAAGGTCTGGATACATTTCTAGATGTAATAGTAGACAAATTATACGTGATCGGGATTCTGGAGAGGATTGGAGACATTTTCAGATGTAATATATATAACAAAGTTATAGTGACCAGGATTCTGGAGGAAGGGTAATGGATACATTTCTAGATATATAATTATAACAAGTGTATAGTGACCAGAGATTCTGGAGAAGGGTCTGGATAACATTTATAGATGTAATAATATATACAAGTTTAGTGTCACAGGACTTGGTGAGGGTCTGGATACATTTTCTAGAATGTAATAAGTAGAACAAGTTATAGAGACAGTATTCTGGAGAAGGGTCTGGATACATTTCTAGATGTAATTATAGAACATGGTTATAGTGCGACAAGGATTCCTGGAGAAGGGTCTGGGGGGGTGATACATTTTAGAGTGTAATAATATAAACAAGTTATAGTGACCGGATTCAGAGGGAAGGATCTGGATACTTTCTAGATGTAATAATAGAACAAGTTATAGTGACAAGGATTCTAGGAAAAGGTGTCTGGATACATTTCTAGATTAATAATATAAAAATTTATAGTGACCGGGATTCTGGGGAAGGGTCTGGGAACATTTTCTAGATGTAATATTATAAAAGTTATAGTGAAACGGGATTCTGGAGAAGGGTCATATGGATTACATTTCTAGATGTAATAATAGTATACAAGCTTATAGTGACCGGGACTTCTCGGAGAAGGTTCTGGATACATTTATAGAGATGTAATAATAGTAAAAAGTTATAGTGGACCGGGAGGATTTCTGGAGAAGGGTTTGATACATTTCTAGATGTTAATAAATATAACAGGTTATAGTGACCGTGATTTAGCAGATAGGGGTCTTGGATACATTTCTAGATGTAATTATATAAAAAGTTATAGTGAACAGGATTATGTAGAGGGGTCTGGATACTTTCTTGTTGTTAATCATACAAGTTTTTATAGTGACCAGGATTCTGGAGAAGGGTTGGGGATACATTTCTAGGATGTTAATAATTATTAAACAGGCTATAATGGACGGGATTCTAGAGAGGTCTGGATACATTTCTAGATTGTTATAATATAACAAGTTATAGTGAATACAGGATTCTGGAGAAGGGTTGGGATACATTTTTAGATGTAATAATAGTACAAGTTATAGTGATGAACCCAGGATTCTGGCGAATGGGTCTGGACATTTCTAGATGTAATAATATGACATAGTATAGAGACCGGGATTCTGGAGGAAGGGTTGGAGACATTTCTAGATGTAATAATATAACAAGTTATAGTTGACCGGGGCTTCTGGTGAAGGGATTCGTTGATCCAGGGATTTATTCTGATTGCCAGATTGGAGTCAGGAATGAATTTTTCCCCTAAAGTGAGGACAATTGGTTTCTTCCTCATGTGGGTTTTTCCCTTCCTTTGGAGCAACACTATTGCACAATAGTCTGAACCTTTTGGATGTCTCTCTGTTTTCGGCCTTACAAACTATGTAACTATGTAATGGTTTATCACATAACAGCACACCATGTGGTCAAAAGTGGTATAACATGTAAGACTTATCAATGGTTTTATCACACAAGAGCATATCATAGGTCTGGAGTGCGTATTAATCATGTTAGACTTATTCACATAGTTTTATCACATAACAGCAACCATGTCGGTCAAGAGGGGTATAAATGTAAGCATATCATAGTCTTATCAATTTACAGCAACACATTATAGTGGTCAGAGTGGTATTACATGTTAGACTTATCAATAGCTTTATTCACATACAGCACTCCATGTGGTCAGGAGTGGTATTACATGTTAAGACTTTTCAATGGTTTATTCACTTAACAGACACCATTGTGGTCAGGGAAGTGGTATTACATGTACGACTTATCATAGGTTTATCTCATTACGCACACATGTGGTCAGTGATTGGTTTTACATGTAGACTGTTTCAATCGGTTTTTTCACACAAGAGCCATATCATATGATCAGGAGTGGTATTACATGTTACGACTTATCAATATTTTCACTTAAACAGAACAAACCATGCTGGTCAAGAGTGGTATAACATGTAAGACTTATCCAAATAGTTTATATCACATAACAGACACCAATGTGGTCAGGAGTGGTTTTACATCTTTGACTTATCAATAGATTATCACATAACAGCACACCATGTGGTCAGGAGTGATATTACATGTAAAGACTTATCAATAGGGTTTATCACATAACAGGCACACATTGTGGTCGGATTGGTATTACATGTAAGACTTATCAATGGTTTTTATCACATAACAGCCAATCCTCCATCTTGGTCAGGAGTGATATTACATGGAAGATTATCAGTTGGTTATACATTATAAAGCAATACCCATGTGGTCAGCGAGTGGTATAGTTTGCTAGTTATCACGAGTTTATCACATAAAGCCACACATGTGGTCAGGATATGGTATTTGTATGTTAACTTATAGTGGTTTATCACGAACCGAACACATGTGGTATAGGAGTGGTATTGTATGTTAGACTTAGTGTTATTTTCACATAACAGCACACCATGTGGTCAGGAGTGAAATTACATCTACTATTTATCACTGAAGAAGTAAGATAGTCTACAGTTCTCAATGCACTCACTGTCTCTGTCAGACTCTATACAATCTATCACTTATCAATTTTACAGTCTACTGTCCTCTGTCGGGCAGAATTCCATTTTACAGATTTTTTGGAGCTTGTGCTCTGAGCAGCTGCTGTCAGACACACAATCCTCCTGCCAACTGGCACATCAGGCTCCAGCTTTGGACTGTTGCTCAAATTTCAAGTAATCGGATTTGATATGAATAAAACCTCCTCTCCTGCATTTGACAAAAATAACAATTTGTGGAGTGATCAGAGGAAGCAAGTTCCAAGAATGATTAAGTCACTGGGCCAGTTATATGCAGCACAGGATCCATCCCAGAGTTGTGAAAGAGCAGGATGAAAGAGACCCTGAAAGTCCTGGAAGCTGCCCATCAGGACAAGAGACCCTCACAGACGCCCTCCAGGACAAGAGACCCTCACAGTCCTGGAAGCTTCCCACCAGGTCAAGGAACACTCAAGGTCCTGGAAGCTGTCCATGAGTGCAATAGACCCTTATAGTCCTGTAGGCTGCCCACAAGCATAAAAGACCCTCACAGTCCTAGAAGCTGCGCACCAGCCGAAGAAACCCTCACAGTCCTAGAAGCTGCCCACCAGCATAAGAGACCCTTACAGTCCTGGAAGCTGCCACCAGCCTAAGATGACTCACAGTCCGTAGAAGCTGCCCACCAGCCTAAGAGACCCTCACAGTCCTGGAAGCTGCCCGGTAGCACAAAAGACCCTCATAGTCCTAGAAACTGCCCAGCAGTGCAAGAGACCCTCACAGTCCTAGAAGCTGCCCACTAGGCCAAGATACCCTCACAGTCCTGGAAGCTGCCCACCAGCCTAAGAGAGCCTCACAGTCCTAGAAGCTGCCCACCAGGACAAGAGACCCTCACAGTCCTGGAAGCTGCCCACCAGCCTAAGAGACCCTCACAGTCCTGGAAGCTGCCCTGTAGCACAAGAGACCCTCACAGTCTTGGAAGCTGCCCACTAGGACAAGAGAACCTCACAGTCCTGGAAGATGCGCACCAGTCTAAGAGACTCTCAAAGTCCTGGAAGTTGCCCACCAGCAATAGAGACCCCACAGTCCTTGAAGCTGCACCAGTCTAAGAGACTCACAGTTTGGAAGTGCCCACCCCAAAGGACCCTCACAGTCCTGAAGCTGCCCACAAGCCTAAGAGACCCTCACAGTCCTGGGGAAACTGCCCACCAGCCTAAGAGACCCCTCACAGTCCCTGGAAGCTGCCCACCAGCATAAGACCCTACAGTCCCGGAAGCTGTCCCGCCAGCTTAAGAGACCCTCACAGTCTGGGAAGCTGCCCACCAGGACAAGAGACCCTCACAGTCCTGGAAGCTGCCCACCAGCCTAAGAGACCCTCACAGTCCTGGAAGCTGCCCACCAGCCTAAGAGACCCTCACAGTCTTGGAAGCTGCCCACCAGGCTAAGAGACCTCACAGTCTGGAAGCTGCCACCAGCTAAGAGACCCTCACAGTCCTGGAAGCTGCCCACTAGCCTAAGAGACCTCACAGTCTGGGAAGCTGCCCACCAGCTAAGAGACCCTCACAGTCCTGGAAGCTGCCCACCAGCATAAGAGACCCTCACAGTCCTGGAAGCTGCCCACCAGCCTAAGAGACCCTCACAGTCCTGGAAGCTGCCCACCAGCCTAAGAGACCCTCACAGTCCTGGAAGCTGCCCACCAGCCTAAGAGACCCTCACAGTCTGAGAAGCTGCCCACCAGGACAAGAGACCCTCACAGTCCTAGAAGCTGCCCACCAGTCTAAGAGACCCTCACAGTCCTGGAAGCTGCCCACCAGCCTAAGAGACCCTCACAGTCCTGGAAGCTGCCCACCAGCATAAGAGACCCTCACAGTCCTGGAAGCTGCCCACCAGCCTAAGAGACCCTCACAGTCCTGGAAGCTGCCCACCAGCATTAGAGACCCTCACAGTCCTGGAAGCTGCCCACCAGTCTAAGAGACCCTCACCGTCCTGGAAGCGCCACAGCCTATAGAGACCTCACGTCTTGAAATGCCCACCAGCCTAGAGACCCCCACAGTTGGGGAAACTCCCCACCAGCCAAGAACCCCTCCCAAATCCCGGAATGCCCACACAAGAGACCCCACAGTCTGGGAAAACTGCCCACCACCTTAGAGACCCCCCCACAGTCCCCCGGAAGTGCCCCCCCCTAAAACCTCACATCCTAGAGTTCCCACCCGAGACCCTCACAGTCCAGAAGTGCAAAGGCAAGGGACCCCAATTTCCCGAAATTGCCCCCGGGGTCTAAACCCTTCCCAGTTTTTGAAGCTGCCCCCCACAAAAACTAATTTAAAGACCAAAAATTACTCCTGAAGCGGGGCCCCACCTAAGGACCCTCACAGTCCTTGAAACTGCCCACAGGCAAAGACCCTCACATCCTGGAACTCCCCCCAGCTAAAGACCCCCAGTTTTAAAATGCCCCCCGGGCCCAAGGGCCTCACAAACCCGAACTGCCCCCAGGAAACCCCCAACGAAAAGGGGGACCCTCACAGTCCGGGAAATTTCCAACACTAAAAGGATCAAGTCTGGAATGCCCACCATAAAAACCCTCCAGTCCTTGGGGGGTGCCACCCGCCTAAG
>JAODAL010074835.1:0-14226 GCA_025379985.1 Phyllomedusa bahiana
CTTGCAGGACTCCCCTCTCCAGTACCGCACTCTGCAGGACTCCCCTCTCCAGTACCGCACTCTGCAGGACTCCCCTCTCCAGGACCACACTCTGCAGGACTCCCCTCTCCAGGACCACACTCTGCAGGACTCCCCTCTCCAGGACCACACTCTGCAGGACTCCCCTCTCCAGGACCACACTCTGCAGGACTCCCCTCTCCAGGACCACACTCTGCAGGACTCCCCTCTCCAGGACCACACTCTGCCCCCTCCCCTCTCCAGTACCGCACTCTGCCCCCTCCCCTCTCCAGTACCGCACTCGGCCCCCTCCCCTCTCCAGTACCGCACTCGGCCCCCGCCCCTCTCCCGTACCGCACTCTGCCCCCTCCCTCATTTACCGCACTTGCCCCCCCCTCTCCAGTACCGCACTCTGCCCCTCCCCCTCAGTAACCGCACTCTGCCCCCTCCCCTCTCCAGTCCCGCCACTCTGCCCCCTCCCTCTCAAGTACCGCACTCTCCCCCCCCCTCTCCAGTACCGCACTCTGCCCCCTCCCATCTCCAGTACCCCACTCTGCAGGACTCCCATCTCCAGTACCTCACTCTGCAGGACTCCCATCTCCAGTACCGCACTCTGCAGGACTCCCATCTCCAGTACCGCACTCTGCAGGACTCCCATCTCCAGTACCACACCCTGCAGGACTCCCCTCTCCAGTACCACACCCGCCAGGACTCCCCGCTCCAGTACCACACCCTGAAGGACTCCATTCCAGTACCGCACTCTGCGGGACTCCATCTCCGTACCGCACTTTTGCAGGGACCCCCATCTCCAGTACCGCACTCTGCAGGATTTCCCATCTCCAGTACCGCACTCTGCCCCCTCCCCTCTCCAGTACCACACTCTGCAGGACTCCCATCTCCAGTACCGCACTCTGCAGGATTCCCCCATGCGGCTGATTCCTAGAGCCGTGTTCATCCTAAGCTTATTCTCCTCCTCGTGTGTGTGGTGATATATAAGGTGCCAACTGCCCGCTACTATACGATGAAATGTCGTATCTCCCCCGATATCTGTCACTCTGTAATGTCAGTGAAATCATTGATAATTGAACAGGAGGGTTTTTCGTAAAACATATCTCTACCATTAACCACAACAATCACCTTTGGGAACAGCTCATGGAGACTCTGAGTGACATTTATAGTTCTCCCGTCAGCGTCGTAATGAATGACGTCTCCAACCAGAGTGTTCTCCTGAGTCACAACGAGCGATTGAAACGCGTTACAGCACTTCACAAAGGAGGACCTGAGGAGAGAAGAAGGAGGAGGAGATCAATGAGGAGAGAAGAAGGAGGAGATCAATGAGGAGAGAAGGAGGAGAACTATGAGGAGAGAAGAAGGAGGAGAACAATGAGGAGAGAAGAAGGAGTAGATCAATGAGGAGAGAAGAAGGAGGATATCAATGAGGAGAGAAGAAGGAGGAGATCAATGAGGAGAGAAGAAGGAGGAGAACAATGAGGAGAGAAGAAGGAGGAGATCAATGAGGAGAGAAGAAGGAGGAGAACAATGAGGAGAGAAGAAGGAGTAGATCAATGAGGAGAGAAGAAGGAGAATCAATGAGGAGAGAAGAAGAAGGAGATCAATGAGGAAGAAAAGGAGAAACAATGAGGGGAGAAGAAGGAGTAGATCAATGAGGAGAGAAGAAGGAGGAGATCAATGAGGATAGAAGGAGGAGATCAATGAGGAGAGAAGAAGGAGGAGATCAATGAGAAGAAAAGGAGAAACATGAAAGAAAAGGGGAGAACAATGAGGGGGAAAAAGAAGAAGGGGGAAATCAATGAGGGGGAGAAAAGAGAGAACAATTAGGGGGAGAAGAGGGGGAATCAAATTAGAAAAGGGGGAAAAAACAATGAGGGGAAAAAAAAGGAGGAAAACAATAGGGGGGAGCAAAAGTCCCGTGATTACTCCCAAAAACTGGCCCCCCAAAATTTATCAATTGTGCCGAACGTGGAATTCCAAATTTTATTTTTGGACAAGGGGGATATTATAATATTCATTCCTTTTAAAAAGGGGGGCAAATTATATTTTAAATTTTTGTACATAAGGGGGGAATTATATTTTATTTTTTTGACATAGGGGACAGTATTTTAAATAGTTTAATTTTTTACATCACATTTTTTATATAGTTTTATTTTGTACCCCGGAACATATTAAGGGATTATATTCCCTTTAATAGGGCCCGTATTATAGTAGTTTTTTCTTGGGACATAAGCAGATTTTGTTTTAAATTCTTTTTCATAGGGGCCCTATTTTAGTAAATTATTTTTGCAAAAAGCAGATTAAAAGGGTTAATTCTTTTTACATAGGGGGAGTATTATAGTATTATATTTTTTGTACCTGGGGGAAATATTTTTTTGTTTATTTTTCTTGTACCTAGGGGGGATTTTAAAATAGTTAAAATTTTTGGGGACATAGGGGCAGTAATTTTAGTAGTTTAATTTTTTGTACATAACACTATTATATTTTTTATATTTTTTACATTGCAGCAGTATTAAGTATTAAATTTTTTTTTTTAAAAGGGGCATAATTTTTATATTATATTCTTGTACAAGGGGGATATTAATATTAAATTTGTACATAAGCAGGGATTTAAAAAATTTTTTTTCTTTAAAATTGGGAGCATAAATTTTAGTAGTTATATTCTTGTACCAGGGGGGAATATTATAGTGGGTTTATTCTTTTAACCCTAGGAGGGAGAAATTTATATTTTGTACATAGGGGGGGATATTAAAAAGTGGGTTTTATTTTTGTACATAGGGGGGAGTATTATATATTTTTAAATTTTTGTACAAGGGGGGAGTATTATAGTAGTTAATTCTTTTTCATAGGGGAGTTATTTAATTATATTCTTGTAATAGGGGGGCATATTAATAGTTTTATTCTTTAATAGGGGGGAGTATTAAGTAGTTAATTTTTTTTACTAGGGGGAAATATTTTTAAAATATTTAAAATTTTTTTGTACAAGGGGGAGTATTATGTAGTTATATTCTTGTACATAGGGGGGAAAATAATTAAAAGTAGTTTTTATCCTTGTACATAGGGGCAGGATTATAGTAGTTATATTTCCTTTTACATAGGGGGCATATTATAGTTTATATTTTGTTTTCATACATTTTTATAGTAGTTATATTTCTTGTACTTTGGAAAAAGTATTTAAAGTAGTTAATTCCTTTTCAAGGGGGGCCCTATTATAGTGGTTTTTATTCTTTAACCCTAGGGGGGTATTTTAGTAGTTAATTTTGTCATAGGGGGGCCCTTAAATTTTATAGTTTTATTTGAATTTGGACATAAATTTTATAGTTTATTCTTGTACACGGGGGGATTTTTTATAAGTGGTTTTAAAAATTTAATAGGGGGAAGGGTTTTTAATAATTATAACGTTACTTAACGAATTTTAAGGAAATTTTTATTCCTTTTACATAGGAAAGGGAGTATTTTTAGTAGGATATTTTTGTCTAGGGAGCAATATTATAAATTATATTCTTTTACATAGGGGGGGTTTTTAAAAGTTTAAAATTCTTTTACATAGGGGAAAACATTTTAGTGTTTTTATTCTTGTACCTAGGGGACAAATATTTAAAAAATTTATTTTTCTTTACAAAGCAGATTATATATTTATTTTGTAAAATGGGCACAAAAAATTTTAAATTTTTTACATAGGGGGGGGAGTATTATAGTTTGTTATATTTTTGTAAAAGGGCCTTTTTATAGTATTATAAATTTTTGTTAAAAGGGGCAGTATTTTAGTAGTTATATTCTTTACATACACAGGGATTATATTTTTTATATTTTTGACATAAAACAGTATTATAGTATTATATTTTTTTGGGACATAAAGGGGGATTTTTTATAGTAATTCTTTTTCTTTTAGCATATTAAATAGTTTTATTCTTTACAAAGGGGGCAGTATTATTTTAGTTTTTTTTCCCTTTTAAACAGGGGGGGAATTTAGTGGTTATATTTTTGTACTAGGGGGGCTTTTTAAGTATTAAATTTTTGGGACAAGGGGGGATATTATTATGGTTATATTTTTGTACAAAAGGGGGGAGTATTATAGTAGTTAAATTCTTGTTTCATAGGGGGCAGTATTTCAGAAGTTATATTTTTTAATGGAAATCAGTTTTATGAATTTTTATTTTGTACATTTAAGGGGGAGTATTTTTGTATTATTTCTTGTCAAAGCAGTATTATATAGTTTATATTCTTTTAATAGGGGCAGTATTTTAGTGTTATATTCTTGTACATAGGACGTAAATTTTAGTGGGTTTTATTTTTTTACAAAGGGGGGGAGTATTATAGGGGTTTTTTTCTTTTTACATAAACAATTATAGGTTTTTTATTCTTTACTTTGGAGCAGTATTTTAGTAGTTATATTCTTTTACATAGGGGAATAATTTTTATGGTTAAAAATTCTTTAATAGGGCAGTATTATAAATGGTTTTTTCTTTTTCATAGGGGGATATTTATTGTTTTTTTTTTGTACATGGTGCAGTATTACAGTATTAATTTTTTTTACATAGGGGGAGTATTATATATTATATTTTTTAATAGGGGAATTAATAAGTTATATTCCCTTTTAATTTGACAGGGATTATAGTAACTATATTCTTGACATAGGGGGATATTGGAATTTATTTTTTTTGTATTTAGGCCCTTAAATTTTAGAATTTTTTTTCTTTAATATGGCAGTATTTATTTGGATTTTTTTTCCCCTTTAAAATTTGGGGGGATATTTTATAGTTTTATTTTTTTTTAAAATATGGGGGGGTATTTAAAATAGTTATATTCTTGTACATAGGGGAAATAATTTTAAATATTTTTTTTCCCTTTTTCATAGGGGGCTTTTTATAGTATTATATTCTTGACATAGGGGCAGTTTAATTTTTAAAAAATTTTTTGTAAAGGAACATTTTTATAGTATTTTTATTCTTGTACATAGTGGTCAGTATTGTAGTGGTTATATTCTTGTACATAGGGGTCACTAATAAAGTAGTTATATTCTTTACATAGGAGCATATTACAGTAGTTATATTCTTGTACATAGGGGCAGTATTATGTAGTTAATATTTCTTGTACATATGAGCAGTATTATAGTAGCCATATTCTTGTACATATGAGCAGTATTATAGTAGCTATATTCGTGTACATAGGGGGCAGTATTATAGTATTTATATTCTTGTACATAGGGGCAGTATTATAGTAGTTATATCTTGTACATAGGGCAGTATATAGTAGTTATATTCTTGTACATAGGGGCAGTATTATAGTAGTTATATTCTTGTACATAGGGGGCAGTATTATAGTAGTTATATTCTTGTACATAGTGGCAGTATTATAGTAGTTATATTCTTGTACATAGGGGGCAGTATTATAGTAGTTATATTCTTGTACATAGGGGCAGTATTATAGTAGTTATATTCTTGTACATAGGGGCAGTATTATAGTAGTTATATTCTTGTACATAGAGGCAGTATTATAGTAGTTATATTCTTGTACATAGGGGCAGTATTATAGTAGTTATATTCTTGTACATAGGGGGCAGTATTATAGTGGCTATAGTATTGTCCTTAGGGATTAGTTCTATATATGTAAAATTGCTGTATTTGCAGGTCACTAGTGGAAATGAGTTAATCAATGACATCTTTATTTCAGTTTTACAGCTTTATGGTTACGTTCCGTATATTACACTCAAAAAGTTGATCTTTATGGCGTCAGAAGAACAAATCAGTGTAATAAAACATCACAGAAGGCTTATCCTGTTTTCTGTAATGAATGAGTCAGTGTGAGGAGTGGAGGGGTTATTTGACGCTATATTAGGGAAGGGACAGCTGTCCGGAGCCTTTCATTATACAAATACTAAATTGGGATTTTTGGAGACTTTATGTCTTTAAGCAAAGGATTACATTCATCTACATCATGAGCAGAAGGTAGATCCAGCAGAATCCTATCCATGTAGCTCATTCTTATAACATCACCCGGGGGGCCAAGGCACTCACAGCAGAAGACTGACCGTGACGGTGAAGACACGCCAATGGTGGAACCACTGGGTTCTTCTTTCTTTCCCCTCATAAACGGTTTCCCTATAAGTTACCTGTGCTTCAAAATTGTGCACTAAAAGTACAATTCATTTTGCAAAAAGTCCTCAGACAGATACTTTGACATAGACATGAGGAGTTAGTGCTCTTGGAATAAACCACTGCAGACAAAAATGATTCATGGATCTCAAGACAAAGTTGAGTGAAAAGAGGCTCCATCTTTAGCGGGTTAGTGTTGATGGCTCATCCATTAGACAGACCATCAACATTTGGTTGTAGTGCTACATTCAGTAAGAGTGGCCCCGAGATTGGTTTGTGTTGTTTATCAGAGGTCATGCCATGTCCAGTGCTCTGCCTGTGGGGCCCCTCTGGTGGACCATTACCCCTTTTCTAAGTTCATAGCAAAAGGTTTTGGAGATGTCCCATACCCTACGTCTATCACTCTGACCCTATCCTTAAATCTATCCCTAATCTATGACTGTGTCCTAATCTTAGCCCTACATTTTTTAACTGGGCTTTAGAGTGTAATTTACTGGTCCCCATGCCTTCATGACCCATTTCCCTGTCACCTTTGGTCGTATAGCACTTGCTCTCTGAGGTCACTTCTGGTCCAAATGATGCGAGTGTACACTAATGTGATGTTTTGTTGGATGCGAGAGTGGACGGAAAGGGACATCAGATCACAAGCCCCATGAAAGTGAAGTCTAGTAGGGCTGGTAAGTTAAAGGGGTTGGCAGTGTCATAAAAAAAATTAAGGGGGACATGTCTGAAAACTTTCTTGTTCTAAGACTTTTCTTGTTGCCCATCGCACCCAATCAGCGTTCCCCTTTCATTCCATATAGTGCTACGAAGAAATGAAAGGGGAACCCTGGTTGCTATGGGCAGCAAAAAAAGTCTTAGACAAAGACAGTTTTCAGACATGTCCCCGTAAGTGCTCCCAGGACTTTAAAAAAGTCACAAAACTTGTTACCACCTACAATACCTCCAGCCCCTGAATCCAGCGTTGGCTCTCGATGGTCTTCTGTTGACATGCCGTCACTTCCGGAAGGGTCTCGTCACTTGCCTCTCATTTACATCACCATTCGGAAGTGAACGTGACGTCTGCAGCCAATCATTGGCTTCAGAGGTGACATGCCCATCTGGAACTGATGGCATGTTAACAGAGACTGGGCGAGAGCTATTTTTGGGGGGTTTAATGGGGCCCCTAAAGCATTACATTAGTTTGTCATATGACATGGACAACCCCTTTAGCCCTGCAAAACAGCTAAAAATCCATGACCCTAACCCCAATTTAGGGTAAGGATTACAATTATAGTCAATCTTTTGACGATTTTTGGCAAAACAAAAATGGACTTGGTCGGGTGAGAACCAAAGTACTTGGATTCCAGTCAAATTTGACTTTGATCCCAATCCAAGACCCAACACTTCCCATCAATCAAATGATACATTTCCGAGGATGCCCAACAAAAGTTTTACCTTAGTTACGCCCTGCAGATCTGGTAAAAATACATGATCCTATCCCCAATTTAGGGTTATGATTAAAGTCGACTTAAACCGAGGTGCTTGGATTCTGGTCAAATTTTACTTTAATTTGACCCTAGTCCAAGACACAAAAAGACAACCATCAAAAATTACATTTCCAAGGATGCCCAACAATGTTACATGTTCGGATAAAACTTTTTAAGTTTGACTTATGTAACTTACGCCCTGCAGATCTGGTAAAAATACATGAGCCTATCCCCAATTTAAGGTTTGGGTTAAGATTAAAGTAATGATTTTTGTAAAGAAAAAATTAGAAAAAAAAACAGTTGGTTTGGTGTGAACCGAGGAGCTTGGATTGTGATCAAATTTGTCTCTGACCCTAATCTAAAACACAATGTTACCCGCCAATGAAATATCACATTTCGAAGGATGCCCAAAAATATTACAGGGATATTAGCCAAGCTAGTATCACTCATCTGCATACAGCCATTTCGGGGTTTTGCCCCTCATCAGTGCAGAATAGAGTGATACTGGCTGGGTGGAAGGCAAATAGTGGCTCAGAAAGGGAAAATCTCTCCTTGGGGAGAGCACCATATAGGCGTGTGGAGTTTTGAATTGCCTTTTGCACTCCACTCCATGATGCTTCTGGGGAAAAACAATTTTTAACTCCACACACCCATATGGGCCCCCCAAAAAGATTTTCCCCTTTTTGAGCCACTATTGCCTCCCCCCCACCCCCAGATTCTCGCTCTACACGATGAGGGGAAACCCCAAAAAGGGTTTTCAGAGAGTGAAAAGGCTTGCTAATACCCTTTTTCTTTCCCAAGACTCAAAAAACAAACTGAGGATTTTTTAATCCAATAGGGGGCTTAGCTTCCCTTTTCCCTTTTCCCCTAAGCTTTGTTACACAAAATTTTCAGTCAAAAAACATTTAGGGGGCATGTCGAAAACTGCTTATCAAGACTTTTTTGTTGCCCCAAACAACCAAACAGCGTTCTCCTTTTTTCCATAGTGCTGAAGAAATGAAAAGGGCGCCTGATTTGGTGCAAGCCCCCAAGAAAAGCTAACCAAGCAGTTTTTAGAAGCCCCCTTAAATTTTATCTATAAAGCCCGCAGCCAGGTAAAAAATCACCAATTTTGGGGTAGAGTTATGATTAAACTTAATGTTTTGATGATTTTTGCCAAAAATCTATTTGGGACGACTTAAACCAAGGCGCTTGGATTCTGGTCAAATTTTACTTTAATTGGAACCTAATCCAAGACACAACACTACCAACCCATCAAAAGTGACATTTCTAAGGATACTCAACAGTATTACAAAGAGACTCCTTTGCGTTTGATCTACGTAATCCAGGCAATTGTTTTCTACGTCCGGACGTTCACACTAATGTTTTTGATATTTTTGGTTTTCCTAAGAACCTTGCAGGACACTCTTTGACTAGAAGTTACTTTTTTGTAGCCCGGAGCGTGTAGCAAGGAGGGTGACGGTATGATTGGAAGATTCCATTCTCCATTTGTATGACTTGGACTCATTAGAAAGTCGTAGCCGCTAGCAGGATTATCCGGGATTAGGGGAACAATAACAATTAGTCAACATTAACGACTTGAATCACATAGAAGAAAACCAAGGACCGCACATCCTCGCACTGTACGTTGATCTAATGCTTCTCAGCAAAAATTTACAGAATTGAACAGGAGGTTCTGAGATACTTTTTGATCAAATGGTATAGGCCCACTTGCCACTTCACGGAGACCTCTTTCTAGTGGGTCCCTACACTAATGGAGGCAGCACTGCATGGCGGTCACCGCCACGGCAATAGCCACACCAGTGAGGGGAACAAGCCAGTGGTCCAACACCACCACTGCTGCCAGACCTAGCCCCCCGGACCCTGGGTCACACCACCCCACTAGCATAGCATCACAGCAACAATGGCCATCACACAACACCGCCACCAAAAAAAAGGAAAGGATCACTACCGCTTACCTTTCCCTGGTCTCCCTGCAAGTAGACTGAAAGGAACAAGGCATTAACCCTTATAAAGACTACTTAAGGGTTTAGAGGAGTTGTTTCGCCACGCTGTTTTACACAGGCAGCTTCAGGCTCCCACTTCCTGATCAGGCTGTGGGCGGTTCTACAGCTTTAGGCTCCTACTTCCTCTTCAGGCTGTGGGTGGTTCTACAGCTTCAGGCTCACACTTCCTGTTCAGGCTGTGGGCAGTACTACAGCTTCAGGCTCCTATGTCCTATTCAGGGTATTGGCGGTTCTACAGCTTCAGGCTCCTACTTCCTGTTTGGGCTGTAGGTGGGTCTACAGCTTCAGGCTCCGATTTCCTGTTCAGGCTGTAGGTGGTTCTACAGCTTCAGGCTACTACTTCCTGTTCAGGCTATGGGCGGTTCTACAGCTTCAGGCTACTACTTCCTGTTCAGTGGGGCGGAATGATTCTTTAGCTTAAGGCTCCTACTTCCTGTTCAGGGTATTGGTGGTTCTAAAGCTTCAGGCTTCTACTTCCTATTTGGGCTGTAGGTGGTTCTACAGCTTCAGGCTCATACTTCCTGTTCAGGCTGTAGGTGGTTCTACAGCTTCAGGGTCCTACTTCCTGTTAGGGCTGTGGGTGGTTTTCCAGCTTCAGCTCCTTTCCTGTTCAGTTGTAGAGTTCTACAGCTTCAGGTCCCGTTTTCCCGTTCAGGGTATGGTGGTTCTAAGCTTCAGGCTCTACTTCCGTTTGGCTGTGGTGGGTTACAGCTTCAGGCTCCTAATTGCTGTTCAGGGTATTGGTGGTTCTACAGCTTCAGTCTCCTACTTCCTGTTCAGGCTGTAGGTAGGTCTACAACTTCAGGCTCCTACTTCCTGTTCAGAGTATGGGCAGTTCTACAGCTTCAGGCTCCTATTTCCTGTTCGGGCTGTAGATAGTTCTACAGCTTCAGACTCCTACTTTCTGTTCAGGCTGTGGGCGCTTCTACAGCTTCAGGCTCCTACTTCCTGTTCAGGCTGTAGGTTGTTCTTCCTATTCATGCCGTGGGCAGTTCTACAGGTTCAGGCTCCTACTTCCTATTCAGGATATTGGTGGTTCTACAGCTTCATGCCGTGAAATGCTTTCAAATGAGGCAAAGATAGTCAGGTGGTGGGCCTGGGGCCCACCATTGGACTTGATTCTTGGGGCCCATCAGTAGAGTTGATTTTTAGAGCCAACCAGTGGCGTTGATTCTTGGTGCCCAGCAGTGGAGTTGATTCTTGGAGCCCACCAGTGGAGTTGATTCTTGGTGCCCACCAGGGGAGGTGATTCTTGGTGCCCACCAGGGGAAGTGATTCTTGGTGCCCATCAGTGGAGTTGATTATTGGGGCCCAACATCGGAGTTGATTCTTGGAACCCACCAGTGGAGTTGATTCTTGGGGTCCACCAGTGGGGTAGATTCTTGGGGTTCTCCAGAGGTGTTGATTCTTGGAGCCACCAGTGGAGTTGATTCTTGGGCCCCACCAGTGGAGTTGATTCTTGGGGGCTCAGCTGTAGAATTGATTCTTGGGGGCTCATCAGTGGAGTTGATTCCTGCGACCACCAGTGGAGTTGATTCTTGGGGCCCTCTAGTGGAGTTTATTCTTGTTGTCCACCAGTGAAGTTGATTCTTGGGGTCCACCGATGGAGTTGATTCCTCGGGTCTCACCGGATGAGTTGATTCTTGGAGGCTCATCAGTGGAGTTGATTCTTGGAGCCCAATAGTGGAGTTGATTCTTGGGATCAACCGATGGAGTTGATTCTTGGGGGCTCCCCCAGGGATTGATTTTTGGGGGGGCTCCCCCCAGGGAGTTGATTCTTGGAAAACCACCAGGGTTGGGACCCCGGGATATTCTTGGGAGCCCAATATTTGGAGGGGTTATTCTTGGGGTCCACCAGTGGAGTGATTCTGGGGCCCACCAGTGAATTGATTCTTGGGGTCCACCAGTGGAGTTTTCCGAATTTTCTTGGGGCCCACCGGTAGTTGTTCTTGGGGCCCACCAGTGAGTTGATTCTTGGGGGAACCCACCAGGGGGTTTTTTCTTGGGAAACCCAACATTGGGGTTGATTCTTGGAACCCACCATTTGGGGTTGATTTTTGGGGGTCCACCAGGGGGGTAGATTCTTGGGCACCAAGGGTTTTTGATTCCTTGGGCCCACCATGGAGTTGTTTCCCTGTGGCCCCACCAGTGGAGTTGATTCTTGAGGGTCCACCGGTAAAGTTGTTCTTGGGCCACCAGTGGAGTTGATTCTTGGGGCCCCAGGGGGGTTATTCTTTTTTGCCACCAGGGGGGGTTGATTCTTGGGCCCACCGGGAGTTGATTTTTGGGGCCCAAGAGTTGATTCTTGGTGCCCACCAGTGATTTGATTATTGGGGCCACCATGGAGTTGATTCTTGAAACCCAAAGTGGAGTTGATTCTTGGGGTCCCCCCAGTGGAGTTGTTCTTGGGGCCCAGATGGGTTGATTCTTGGAGCCACCAGTGGAGTTGATTCTTGGAACCCACCAGTGGAGTTGATTCTTGGGGCTCAGCTGTAGAGTTGATTCTTGGGGGCTCATCAGTGGAGTTGATTCCTGCGGCCACCAGTGGAGTTGATTCTTGGGGCCCTCTAGTGGAGTTTATTCTTGTTGTCCACCAGTGAAGTTGATTCTTGGGGTCCACCGATGGAGTTGATTCTTGGGGTCTCACCGGTTGAGTTGATTCTTGGAGCCCACCGGTGGAGCTGATTCTTGACCCCAATAGTGGATTTAAATTTGGGGTCCACCAGTGGAGGTGATTCTTGGTACCCATCAGTGGAATTGATTCTTGGGGTCCACCAGTGGAGTGGATTCTTGGGGGGCCCACCAGTGGGGTTGATTCTTGGAGCCACCAGTGGAGTTGATGCTTGGGAACCACCAGTGGAGTTGATTCTTGGAGCCACCAGTGGAGTTGATTCTTGGGATCCACCATTGGTGGTTGTTGGGCCCCCACCAGTGGGGGTTGATTCTTGGGCCCCACCAGTGGAGTTGATTCTTGGGCGCCACCAGTGGAGTTGATTCCTGTGGCCACCAGTGGAGTTGATTCTTGGGGTCCACCGGTAAAGTTGTTTCTTGGGGCCACTAGTGGATTTTATTCTTGGGGCTCACCAGTGGAGTTGATTCTTGGGGCCCACAAGTGGAGTTGATTCTTGGGGCCCTCTA
The DNA here is from genome assembly GCA_025379985.1 of Phyllomedusa bahiana. Lineage (NCBI taxonomy): Eukaryota > Metazoa > Chordata > Amphibia > Anura > Hylidae > Phyllomedusa > Phyllomedusa bahiana. The sequence continues at coordinate 12,718 of JAODAL010074835.1, forward strand.
GTATAGTTGATTCTTGGGGGCCACCAGTGGAGTTGATTCTTGAGGGCTCAACTGTAGAGTTGATTCTTGGAGGCTCGTCAGTGGAGATGATTCTTGTGGCCCACACTACACCTACTGTACCTAATTCTTGCACTCCTGCACTTTACGTGCTCACCCTTGCTGGTTGTATTTGAAACAGAGGCACCATTCTTCAATATGTGATTATATGCTAAGCTGTAAGAGCTATCCTGATTTGCTCACGATCTCCGGCGTAATTGCGGGGCGTAATTATGCCCCGCAATTACACAGTGTGAACATAGCCTATGAATTACGTTTATAAATATTGGTTAAATGTTATCGGCTGAACCCGTAACCAGAGATCGAGACACTCACAATCTTCTACACTTTGATTGACATGGGAAACATCCAAACGGATCATGGACTCATCCCGAGAGTGAGAAAACTCAGGTGCGGCTTGACTGACAGGCAATACATCCAATGGGGTATCTTCCACTGCCGGAAGATCCAGGATCTCACAGAGAAAGATTGACGCTGTCTATACCCAATTATCTGTTACTTGTTATTTTAAATGTCCACGACTTTTAATTCTTGTTATGCATCTGAAGAAGCGCTTTTTTTGTCTCGAATCTCGTAAGTCTTTTAAGTTTTTGTTTTAGTTCTGTGAAGTTTTAATAATCCTTCACACTTTTACTATTAAGTGTAACACTTTGAATAACTTTGGAGTGTTCCAAGAGATTTATATACGAGCGCCGCGGTTTATTTTTCTACGAATTATCTCTATCTATCTATCTATCTATCTATCTAGTAATAGGATAAAAAAATACGGAGTTACGGCGCTCTTGGAGAATATAGGGCAAAAAACACCTTATTTTAAGAGTTTTTATTGTTAAAAGAGAGAACACTCTCATATAAAAACTCTAAAAATTTACGCGTTTCGCATGGTGTATCCACTTCTGATGAAGCATGGATATGCCAAGAGAAACGCGTCAAGTCCTTTGTACATTGTTTTTATGAGAGTTATCTCTCTTTTAAAAAAATAAACAACCCCCGAAAAGGATCAGTGTTTTTTAAAACGCATTTCCTCAAAGAGCGCTGAAATCCGTATTTTTGCTTTTATTTCTAATTTTTACCTGAGCATACACTGCACACGGCACACGATACCTGGCTGCCTGAGACGAGGAGGTTACTAAAAGGGGATATTATACGTGTTTGAGAGTTGTGCCTCATTTATCTGCACAACTTTCAGAGGTGAGCACAACTAATATATATACTAATACACCGACAGTGTAAACGTATTTCAAGATTGTGCGCTTTCTCCTTTTTCTTCCCTATATCTATCTATCTCATATCTATCTCTCATATCTATCTACCTATCTCATATCTTTCTATCTATCTATCTCATATCTATCTATCTATCTCATATCTATTTTATCTATCTATATTATTATTACCAAAATTTTTTAAACAATTCTATCCCAATTTTTTTTTTTAACTTTATTTTATTCCACT
>JAODAL010074836.1:0-14225 GCA_025379985.1 Phyllomedusa bahiana
AATATTTCCAATTCAACAAAAGCTTATTGTGATCTGTCAAAATGACTAACATAAACAAAAAAATCCATTTCAGATATCCCTGTGCTTCAAGTTGTTGATTTAAAAAATTGGTTTATAAAACCACTAATTGAAATACACCTATTTATTCCCGACAGAAAAGTACAGCTACACTGGGAGAGTTTCTAAGTTTTCAGAAACTTTTTTAGGAGCCTTTTTTAAAAATCTAATATGTACTAGTTAAAATTTTTTAAATTTGTAAACAGTTTTATTGGGTTATGTAATTTACACAAATAAATTGGGTTTTTTTCATCAATAAAAACAAAAAAAGGGGGGGTTATTTTTTTAAATTTTAACTTAAAAAAAAATTTTAAAGTAGGGTTTATGACGTTTTAACTTTAGTAGATGCTGGTGTTTTAAAATTAAATGTAAGATTATTTGTTTTTTTCCTTTTTTCTTCAAGAAATCCAGCGGGGCTTGAGATGTTTCTACACCTAAAATTTTTTTTCCTCTGTAAACCTTTTGAGGACAAAAGATAATAGTATTCTTACAATTTTTTTGCAAAGAAAAAAATATTTTAAAATAGTGATAAAAAAAAAGAATAATATCAAAGGTAAATATTGGGTTTGCATATAGGTGAATTAGAATCAAGAGAGTGAAAAAAAGAAAAAAAAACAAGATAGTCCATAAGAAAAGGGGAACCTGTTCCATGTCTTCCCTTATTTAAAGTAAAAAAGGTTTTTTTTTGCAGTTTTTTGTTAGGACACTAGTAATCTTTTTAAAGCAGCATGTTTAAAAATTGATATGCAGATTTCTGAGGGGGGACAATTTTAACCTATGAGCCTTGGTTTTCTTTTTAACCAAATCTTTTCTTTAAAAAATGTTAGAAAAACTGCAGATGGGATTAGACCGGGACTTCCCCTTGATACCGAAAATTCCCCATTTATAAAGGATTGGTTTGAGGGAGAAGTGATGTTTTACAGCAGTGGGTCAAAGCTTTTACTTTCCTTTCTCTAGTCTGATAAAAAAAGAGTTGTGAGCCTAAACCAAAGTGGATCAAGGGCCATTTTAAGTGCTGTATTGAAAAAAACCCCCAAAAACTTTTTATAAAAAAATGTGCTTTGTGAAACATCACTTTCCCTGATATTCAGGTATGGATGAACCCTAAATCAACCTAAACAAGCCAAACTTCCATAACTTAAAAGGGGTTTTTCACTACAAAGTAAATCTTAATGATGGGCAGTAAAAATAAGCAATTTTGCAATTGGTTTGCACCAAGCAAATCATTTATTTAAAAGCTGTTACCAATTGTTATGTCTAAGCTTTTTCTTCCCCTCAGGTCAGGCACATCCCGTACATTTGCCCTCCCCCCATGTAAACACCCTTATACCCCTTGCTCTCCTCCCATAAAAACACACCCTTTATACACTTCTCTCCCCCCCCCAATAAACACCCTTATCACTCTGTTGCCCCCTCTACCCCCCTGCTGTAAAAAAGGGGGGAGAGAGGCTTTCTCACTTTGTGCCCATGGCCCCTTAATTGTTGTGTCTGTAGGTGTTTTCCCAGTAAAAATTATAGGGCCTTATGTACATGGCACTGGATGTGCATAACCGGATTTTTTAGGGAGCACAGATAGAAATATAGGAGGGGGGTGCCCTGGAGGGACGTAGTAACACATCTCCTTGATCCTCTGAAGCCGTAAAATCTGCTCAAAAAACCCCACATATCCATCTTTTTGGGACACCATTGCCCCCTCTGATTCAGGGAAGAAGAACTGAGCAAAAAGAGCCCCCCCCCCAAGATTCCCCAGATTTTCATCAGGGGGCCTGCTCCGCTTACTAAAGCTTCCTCCTCTGCCTGCAACTGAACATGTCATAGGCAACAAGAGCAACAGCAGATTAAAAGGGAACTCTGCTTTGGGATTTTTGCAGAGGCAATCCCTTTTCTCCACGGTTTGGTGATCTGCCCATGTAGGGTCCACCCATTAAAAGTCAGGTTTTGTTAAGCCTATTGGACATCTCCCCCCTTTTACCTGCTGCCTGCAAAACTGAATTTATTGACGAAGGGATAGAAAGGGCTGGTACAAAATTTTTGGTGCATACAAGTATTTTAAACAGCCATCTATCCCCCTGCTACTGACATACCAGCCCCCGAAAACATAAGGGGGCCCCTCACAACATCATAATCATGCAGAGGGCCCCAGTGCTAAACCCCTGACAGTCTTGTAGGCCCCTGGAGACTGTGTTATAACAAAAGTCCCACTCTCACAGTTTACCCATTACTGTTACTAGTATTGCAACAAACCACGGGTTACCTAAAACTCTATGACTCTCTAGCATACTATTATCCACCTCCTGAAGTTAATAAACCCTCTTAATAAGCCCCCATAAAACGAGTTGAATTCAGACCCTGTCTGCTTATAGACATTTTAAAATCTTTCAGCGGTTTCCTGTATTACGAATTTGTCTGCTTTCAGTTGGAAAAAGGGGAGTTTTCTGCACTCCTCAAGGGTTTTGTTTTTTTCTCAAAACCTGTCACAAAAACTTTGAACTGTTTTGGAATACTTTCTTCCGTGCCCCTCTTTACTGTCTCGTGACATTAATGACTCACAAAAAAGCTACCTCCTTCTATCCCAGTGAAAACTCTATTCCCAGTGAAAACCCCAAACCCTGCAAACATTTAGAGATCATTTTAAAAGCAACTGTAAACTTCCCCCTTAGCCAGGGAAATAAGCTGAAATCTTTTCCCCCCTCTGAGTTGCCTTAATTTTATTTAACCACCAACAATCCAACAAGGGTTGACGGACTTCATTTAATACCATTCTACCGATATCGAAACGTTTTTGGCGAAACATTTTAACAGTCGCTAATACAAAAAGGGAACATTAGGGAGGCACAAAAAAAAAACCCAGAAAAAAACCCCGCCAAATTTCCTGAATTTTTTATTTTTCATCTCCCGAAGAAGCCCCACACAAAAGAGGTCAAAATACCACACCCTCCGATCCTTTTTCCCCGGGGCGAACTTAATATCGAACAGCAAGACCCTTTTGAAGGGAACCCCAAACAACTAAAACTTGCAGCAGCTCTTCTTCCCTTCCGCACCACACTCCACTCTGACTTGAAGCAAAGTGTCTGAATTTAAACAGGATTTTCACTCTCTAGCAACAAAAACGCCCCATATGAATAAAAAAAGGCAGAATTCAAACTCCCATAACACTTTAGATCAAAATTGTCTAGGGGAGGAGGTAAAAAACGTCTCTCCAACAAAGTCTTGGACCTTGAAGACAGATCAAGGCGAAATAACGTAGAATTCAGGTTTTCCTGAAACAGTTGGCCGATAATTAAATCTACCAAACAGACCTCATGGAATTCCCACCCTTCCCAAAGCATAAACAAGATCTCAAAATTGCCGGATCCACAGAACCCCCAAACCCGGGAATTTACCTCACAAGTCCAAGGGACACAATACACGCTCCATTTTTTATTATAAAGGAGATTTCCCTTCGTGCATCGCAAAGGGGATCCCTACCAGAGGTTTCAGCTATTCATTTTTCCCTGACCTGTCTGCAGCTAGGATGAGGGGGGAAACTTCCAACCCTTCAAAAAGATTTTCGTGACAAGGAGTTTGTTTTAAAATGGGTTTTCCGTCAAACTTATAATTCTAGAAAGGCACCAATTCCCGCAACCGCCGGAAAAAGTTTGTACTTTCTAAGAAGGGGGGACTTGTTGCCCATTGCTCCAGCCCAGCCGCAAAAAAACCATCACCCAAGATGATCACACCTCGTTCCGATAAAAACACCCAGACTTGTTAAAACCGCAGACTGACCATCTTCGTATCCTTTACGTTTTAATTTCCCTACTCGAATATACGGCAGAGGATGCCCGCTTGTTGCTTTTCAGCGTTTTTTTGTTTTACAGGTTCCAAGGCAGGACTTGTCCTTTGTGTTCCCCCTGAAGGAATAAATTTCTTTGTATGTTATGTTTTTATATTTCTCATTTTTTTTTCTGAAACTTTCTATAGTTAACGTGGATTTTGTTCCCCGTTTCCAAAAAAATTTTTGGGGGCATCTTTGAGGTTTCCATTTTTGATAAGTATTGCGGTCCTCCTACTTTTTATATCCTTTTTATGCGTTAAATTTTTGGGCCCTACAATGTAAAAGGTTTAAACTCCCGCTTAAGCCCCTTTTTGGGGTGTGGAAAATGAACAAACCCAAAAATTTATATTATTTTTTTAAAGGGAGACACTTTTATTTCCCAGATGCACATAGATTGAAAAATCTAAATTCCCCTTCATCTTCCACTCACACGCCTCTAAAAAGAAAGCGGGCATCCAATTTTAGCAGAAATTCAATCTCATTTAATTTACACCAAAAAATTATAGTCCAGAAGGGTCATCTTTATATTGATTTGGAATTTAAATTTCCAAAAATTTCACTCTTGTTACACTATACCGCCCAATAAAAAAAAATTCCTTTATCCGAAAAGTCATCTCCACAGCTAAGAACGTTGAAAAGGCGGACTTATGATTGGTGATTTTAACTTTTGGGAAAAAATGAAAAGACCGCTCTAATCGAGAGGAAAATTTTAAAACCCATCTTTACTCTTTCTTACTGAGGAAGGCTTTACGATATTGGGGTTATTCATACCCCCAAAAAAAGACTACCCCTTTTTTCCCCTCCCAAAAAAAGGGCCACCCCGTAAGACTTTTTCATAATTGATAAAATTTTTCTAAAACAATTCTCTCCCTGACATCGGATCAAATTTTCCGGTTGATCACCACCAGTAGTTTATCCCTTGAGATTGTACCAAAAACCCTTTAGAAACCCCCCCTGGGGAAACAACTTTTTCCTCAAAAAACCAGAAAATGTCACCAAAATTTAAAATCACAACTTAAAAATTATTTTCACTTTAAACTCCCACTGCCTTCCTCCTCAAACTATGGGTGCCCATAAGGCATTTATTCGTGGATCCTTATTCAACAGCTAGTAATCAGAAAGAAATACCCAAACTTCTCTCAATAACCATTTTTTAATATCAAAAAACCTGGAGGCGGATTTTAAAGCAATCCATCGCCGACTAAACAGAATAATTTTCTTTCCTTAAGGTGATTTACGTATTTTGTATGTACAGAAATACGAATTTAATCTCGCCAAAATGAAATGGGGAATTTTAACACAAGGAGACAGACCCACAAAACTACAGCCAGAAGAATCAAAGTTTGCACCAAATCTAGAATCCCCCATCTGACTTCCTCCCAGGAAAAAAACCATTTAACCACTAGATATTGGAACAATTTTCATCCTTTTACGCCAATCTCTATAATCTTTAGTCTCTGAGAATATTCCCCCTCTAGACTGTGATATAAATAATTTCTCACCTCATACTTTTTCCGACCTTTTCCCCCCCCCTCAAAAAAAAAACTAAAATTACCCAAAATTTCCTTACAAGGGTTTCATGCCATTCGTCAAGTAAAAAAGAATTTAAAACCCCGGGCCTGAGGCATTACAAAAAAGTATTATCGCTTTTTTTCAGAAATTTTTTTTCCCCATTTTGTTGACTTATTAAATATTGCCATTCCCGTGATCCCCCAAAGGAGCTCTTATTAGCCACTATCACAACAAACCCAAAACCAGTAAACCCACTGACAACACGCGAACATAGACCCCTCTCATTATTGAATACAACATTAAATTTATGCAAAAATATTAGCTCTCGCCTTAATACTGTTTTACCCAAATTTTTACTAAAATCAAACTGGATTTGTCCCCCGGGCGCCAAGCCAGAGAGCAACACGCGATGTGGACTTGGAGAAAATTTCGGGGCATCGACACAGATGTGCTTTTTTCACTTGCGCTGAAAAAGCTTTCGAAAAGTCAACTGGGAATACATTAAACGGTCTTTATCAAATTTGGGTTTTCTGGTTATAGATTTGATGCAATCACAGACCTTTATACAAAACCTTAAACAAACTTTTTCCCAACTCTGGTTTCTTTTCCCCTTTTTGACCAATAACGGCACCCGTCAAGGGTGTCCCTACCCCGAATTTTTGTTTTTGTGTGTCGGCCCCCGGTGAACATATTAAAGAAACCACGTTAACTGGTCTCCTTTTTAACCCGACTAACCATAAAAAAAGTCTATTTGCAGATGCATTATGTTAATTTTTTTTCAAACCCCAAACCCCAATTTCCAACATCCAAAAACCCTCTACATTTCTTTTATATCTTATTACAAACTAAAAACCCCCAAAGCATCTATTATTCCCATAAAAACCTAAATCTCAAAATGCCATTTTAAAAACCTTTTACTTCAAGCTTTGGGAAATGAAGTCGTTATTTAGGATTAAAGTCACTTTTTCCCCTTTCCCCTAAATTGATTTGAATTATAATTCCCTTTTGTCTATTTTGAAGTCGAAATCAAACGGTTTGCCACCCTTAACCATCTTGGTAGCAAGAATTTATGTGTTTAAAAGTATTCTCCGAAATACATTACACTGCAGAGCAAATTTCCCTTTTTTATACCCACGGCAATGAACTTAAATTCCAAAAGCTTTTTCTACCTTTTTTTGGGGGTGGGAAAAAGCCCCGGGTTAAAAGAGACCTCTTGTTTCACAATTTAAAGGGTGGAGGAATACAGCCCCAAATTTTTCTTTCTTAAACGTGGGTATTTTGCTTGAGCGCCCTTTTCCTTATGGCGCCAATTGATTCAACATGTTGGTTTAAAAAAGAATCTCATTATTTACAACCCAAACCCCAGAGTACCACTTTAAAAACCTGTTACTTTGGGGCCCCTTTGCCAAAACCCCTTCACTTAGGGCAAAAACAGACTTACTTAAACTTTGGTCTACTACGCATACCTAACAATGGGCATCCTTCGTAAGGGAGATTATCCTTTAAAACTCTTAAAAGCTGGGAAAGATACCCCTTTCATTAAATCATGGGAGAAGCATGGCATCCCCCACATTGACCAATTTTTCAGGATAAAACTCCCTCTTTTCACATATCTACTTTTTATTTTTCCCGCCTCGTCAACTTTTTTTCGTTTCCTGCAAATAAAACTTGATCCCCAAAAAAAAAATGGCCAGAACCCACCCACACATCCTGATTTCCACAAATTTCTCTTTTCAAAAAAAGGCTTCGAAAAAGGCCTTTTTATAACAACCACACAATATTGGCCAAAAGGGCCCACCTCCCAAATTCCCGCTTGTTGAAATGGGGAAAAGGAGTTACCCCCCCAATTCTCTAAGGATCAATGGACAAAAGCACAAAAACCCTTCTTCCTCTTTTTCGGATGCAAAAACCCCTAGGAACCTTATTAAACCACCAGGTTACTTTCCCCCCTCAAGGTTAGTTTGATGTTCCCTGGATCTTCAGATAAAGTTGGGGAAAAGGGGTCGGCAACAAGGCACCCTGCTACATGTCTGGGGGGGTGTCCCTCATTCAAAAATTTTGGAATTCAGTCTCTAATCTTCTCTCAAAATTATAATCTCTCCTTTACTTTTACCCTAAATTGCGTTTTGATATTGGTTTATTGACTTCCCATATCCCTCGCACAATTTTTTTTTCACCTCTTAAGCAGCCGAACAGCTATTTCTTCAATTGGAAAGAACCCAAACCCCCCCCCTTATAATTGGGGTTATAGAAGAATTAATCTAAATTTTTCCTTTGAAATTTAAAAGTTAATTACCCTCCTTATGTCTGTAATAAGAGAAAACCCTTTTTGGAATTTTGGTTATTTTCTAGTTACTGTGCATCTACGTAAATAATTCTTTTTGTTCACTCTAACAGCATTTATTTTATTTCAAAAAAATTTTATTTTTTTATGTCCGAAATCCCGATTTTTATTATGGGGTTATTCGTTACCTTCCTTTTTTTAATACTTTTCTTTTGTTTTTTATATCTTTCAGTTTGTATTATTTTCAACTTCATTCTTTAATAAAAGAAGTTAAAAAAATTAGGAGAGAGAGTGAGAAAAAAAAAAGAGAGAATGGTTAGGTGGTAAAAAGGGTATGCAAGGCATTCACGCGGGTTTCGGGTATTTGGTTTTTAATATGCATGGGTGCAACAGGGTTAGGCATGGGTATTGTTCTTCACTTATATGGCATGGGATATTGTGTAGTCATTTTCTTTGGGGGGCTTTTCACTAAAAAGAGCGGTATATTGCTTTAATTTTCAAGTGGTTTGATATGTGTTATGGTATGGGGGGTAATATGGTGATAGCGCAATAAATTTTTTTGTAGGGGTATTCCGACAATGCAGGTTTTTTGACTTTTATATGCCCCCACCACACATAGTGACTGAATTTTCATGGCCCCATTCCCACCCTCATGCATATTAAAAAAGGCAATGACTTTTTAAAAACATGTTTGGCTGGTTTTGAACTGGTAATATTTTAGCCTCGTGGTGGGGATACAGAGAGGTAAAGGTGCAGGTTCAGAATTTATGGCATTCCCCAGCAATTGTCATCAATACTAGGGAGACAATACTGCCAAAAAAGTATTTTCTTTACGGGGTCTAATTTATGCAAGTAAGGTTTGATGTGTGTGTGAAATTGTAGGGGCTTTAGGGGGTGGGGTGATAGAAACAAAGGGGGGGGGCATTGGAATATAATTAGGGGGGCAGGAAGAAAATTACATTGGTGGAAAACTTGGCATTATCTGTAGCCGCACATGGCAGCGCTGATTGAAAATTGTCATTAGAAGAAAGGAAGAGATGTGGGTTGAATCAGCACAGCCAAGTGCTGCCAGACGAAATGACAAGATTTCACTTTCTGTAATATTAAGGGACTGTATTTGTAACTGTTTACATCAATGCAGGTGTTCTAGTTACAAGGATTGCTTGTGGAGCCTGGGGGAAGGTGACACACACAGGGGGAAGGAGTGGATGTCTCAGATCTCCAGACATCCTGAAATGGTCACTTCTCATGCCTGGAGAGCTGTGACATCCACTCCTTCCCCCTGCTTACACAGAATGAAGAGGACACGGGAGAGAGCAGGAACAGGGAGGGGACGTGATGAGGTCGCCACTCCTCTGTGAGGAATACACACCCTACTGGAAGGAGGGACCCACCCCTGTATTTGAAAATGTAAGCCAGAGAAACTGCTCCGATGCCTACAAAACCCTGTAGTGTGAAAACCCCTTTAACCACTTAAGGTTTAAGCCTGGTTTGGACTTAAAGAGAACCTGTCACATAGGTTATGCCACCATTGCTGAGGACAGCACAAGCGAGTGACAGACATGCTGTTTCCAGTGCTGTGTCCCTTATTCTGTAAGATGCAGCAGTTCAGTTTAATGCTCAAATCTGGCAGCTCGGAGCCAGAAAAGAGTCTGCTTGTTCATGAGCAGGTGTTGGCCCCACCCACCAGACAGTTAATCACATGTTTCTACCTATTCAAAGTAATAGGTTAATCAGTTGTGAGGTGGGCGGGGCTAGCCTTCTGTGGGCTTGTCATAAATGAAACAGACTCTTTTTTGCAGGACAGGCTGAAAACTGCCAGATTTGAGCATTAAATACTCTAAAACTGCTGCATCTTACATAATAAGGGACACAGCGCTGGAAACAGCATGTCTGTCACTAGCTTGTGCTGTTCTCAGCAAGGATTCCATAACAGGTTCTCTGTAAGGACGTAGCCCTTTTTGAAAATCTCACATGTGGCACTTTATCTGAGAATAAATTTTTAATGGCTATTCATGAGATTGTTTTCTCGTAAAACATTGTACATTAAGTTAGCAATTAATTTTGGTCAAAACAAACCTTGTTTATTTGTGCAAAAATATCAAACAAATATTAGCCATTTTCAAAGGTTTTTTTACAAATTTCAGTCATACCTAACAAAATAGTAAATCATAAACATTGAATATATGTCTACTTTTTGTTGGCATCATTTTTTAAACAGTCTTTTTTAGGACATTAGGGGATTCATAAATTTGTAGAAAATTTTTACATTTTCATGAAAATTTGTAACACAGATTTTTTTAAAGTTCAAGACAAAACGGGATATCAGCTCACCAAAAGCCAAAGTGCACGTATCTACAGCAGTATTTAACTGAGAAAAAAAGGGATCCTATCCCCCTTTTTTTCTCTACAGATTTCTTTAAGGACCAGTTCAGTTCTGGCTTTGAGGAGCCTATATGTTAGACACCCCTATAAATGACTACATCTAAGAAACTGCAGCCCTCAAGGTATTAAAAACAGCACTTAGTTTGGTAACCCTCTAGGTGTTTCACAGAAATTAAATAAAAAAAGAGGGGAAAATTCAAAATGTCACTTTTATTTGCAGATTTTCAATTTTTATCCATTATTTAATGTAACAGTAAATGGTAACAGGAAAATGTAACTGCTAACCGTTCTTCCAATTGGCTACAGAGTAGTACAGCTGATGCAAGGCTGTGTGTGTTAGAACATGTTCAACATTAAGTCAAGATCTTTACCACAATTTACCTGTCAGCCAAATGGGTCCTTGAAGTTACACAATGCATCAAAAACACACTTGCCTGTGTTTTCTTCCTCCTTTTTTTCTTTTTCAGCCACAGTCACCGACTCAGATGACTAATTTTGTTGCAGGTATGTGACATCTGAGTGCCAAGACCCGACAATAAAATGGTGGGAAGGGGGTGAATTAAAAAATGATGATCTTACAGAAAGCCAGGGGCCGTACCCATGATGGTCACCCTTCCTGGAGGAAGCCATATTTAAGCTGGTCATTGTTATTGGTCATATTGTATGCAACTCCAAGGACCTATAACTCACAATTTATATAACAGATTTAATGCAAAACAGATTAAAATGTTAAAACAAACCAATTAGCACATATCTATATAAAACTCTGCACAATATCTAAACGTAACAAGTAGCAAATTACAGGTCGGAAGCATAAAAAAGAAGGGTCCTCAAACTTTCCTACTAAACACTTCCCCTAAAAAACAACTCATTGCAAGAAGGTATGTGGGCTACATAAGGATACAGCACTGTGTTGGCACTAAGAGATGGTTCAAGATGCTTTTAGGGTGTGCAATAATTAAATTCTACAGGTTACCACTGGGGAATATTCCATTATATAGTAAATCACAGTCAGTCCTGGGCCATACTGCAGTATATATAATGTAATAATGAGCTGCAGATGGGGAAGAACTTAAAAACTGCATACAACTAGGAAAATTAGAATGCATATACAGTATAAAATATTGGAGGGACATGCATACAGAGAATGTGACCCACATATCTTACAGAGTAAGATGCAGTAGTAAAAGTAGTCTAAACCACCCCAGATCTTCCACCATGTGCTGAGTCCCATTGATTAAATATTTGATGATTGTAACAGAGACAATGTTAAACACCTATAAGCACCCGATCGTATCTCACCCAAAGGGGAAGGAGGTCTTTGAATTTCAAAAGACTTGGTGACACATATGAGTACTCTGAACAACTTACCCCCAACCACTACCACCATGGGCTTGGGGGCACCATAAACCACAACTGTGGCAATGTTAACCACCAGTTTGCAGGGACCCTGCATGAGCCTCATCATATTCGCCAGACCAAATCAAATGGTCAACATTTTTATCACCAGCTCCAACAGGGTTAGTATACATAGCATAGAGGATATCATATATAGATCACTAGAAGTCAGCATGTCTAGTGAAATAAGTATTAATAGTGTTAAGACAGGGATCAGGTACAGATCTCTAGACTCCATGTAAAAGAAGAGGGGCAGATACCCTGTATATAGAGGTCACATAGCGATTACTAAACCAGATACACAAAAAGAGGGAATAATGCCCTGTACATTTCAGGGGCAGTATACAGCACTGAGGAGGAGGTCATCAACAGATCTCTAACCTCTGTATACAGGAGAGAAAGCTAGTACTGTGTACCCAGCATAGTTAATTCCAACACAGGGTCAGTATCCAGCACTGATGAAATCATTTACAGATCTCTAGTCTCTGTAAACAGGAGGGGGAACTAATACCCTGTAACCAGCATAGTTATATCCAGAACAGGGTCAGTATCCAGTGCTGACATGATTATGTTGAACAGTCAGTGCAGCCTCCACACTGAGACATTATAATGACTGTAATATCTCTCTTCCCTTAAAGGAGTTTTATCGTTTGAGCTGTTCATGCTGTTCTGCTAATTCTCTGAGATTGAGTTTGAAATCCAGGAGCGTGTCTCTCCTGTCAGCAGGCATGTCTCTCCTCCCAGGAGGCGTGTCTCTCCTCACTGAAGAACTGTGACATCATCATTCTGGGTTAGGCAGTAGAAGCAGAAGGTTGTCTGGATATAACAGCTCTGTAGCTCCTGCATGCTTATGTCTGCAGCCTTCAGGCTCCACAAGCACCTGTTATATATCTTAGTTTACACACAAATTACACTGAAAGCCAGCAGCTGTTACTTCTGTTCTAGTGGTGTTCACCCAAATTGTACTGACAACAGGCAGCGATCTTTACTCAACTACAAGGACATATGTCCGCTTCAAGTAGAGAATCTCTGCTTGCTGTCAGTGACATGTGAGGAAAATATGGGGTTGAAAGCAATCAGCTTTGAGAGAAGACCCTGCTCAACCTATCACTAACTTGGACTTGTGGTGCAGTGGTAGAGCTTTGGCTTTACAAGGAAGGGGTTTGGAGTTCTAATCCCTCACAGAGTATTTTTTTCCCCTCTCCTAAATTCTACACATATGTAGAGAGACCTTAAATATATATGTCAATCACTATAATGATATATATACACCTACATCGCTCCCCTATATCACGTCTCATCCCCCAGAGTATATGCATTGTATCACATATGTTGGAAGTCTTGGTGTGACTGTGAGATGGGACACTATATAGGGGAGATTTGTGGTGTGTATAAAAATAAAAAATAGATGTCTACACATATATTTTCATATCTTTCATATGTGTAAAATTTTTATAAAAGAAATTAAAAGAAACTACTGAGGGGGGCTTGAACCTAACCTCTCTGTTGCAGAGGGGAAATCACTAAGCATAGACTACACAGACAGCTTGCACAAATGCTGTTTTGAATCCTTATTTTTATACACTAAAAACTTTAGTTTGAAAGAGTTTTGTCATTAAGGAGGCGGGGGCCCTTTGGGTTTGCAATTAGATCTGAGGAACAGTACATAGAGCCAGCAGACCTTTGGGTTTTCCCACTATCGATTTTAAGCTCAGAGGGAGTAAACACAGAGGGGGGCATGTTTACTCGCCATGTCGGGCGCACTTTCAACCGGTTTTCTGGCGAAATTTGCGCCTGATTTATGGTCGGCACTGGGGCGCGCTCATACATCTATGTAAATTTCTGCCGCCCTCGCCAGTGTTTGGGGCGCATGGGGACTTAGGCGCAGTGGGCGGCGCTAGATCCCCCGGGCCCGAGGTAGGCACATAAAAAAACATGAAAAGTCCGCCCCCTCGCCGTGTGTGGGGCGCAGTGGGGGCCAGGGGCGCGTGCGTGCCCTAAAAATTCGCCGTCCAGGAGGTGCGCTCATCTGGGGGGAAAAGTCCCGGCCGGCCTCGCCAGTTTTTGGGGCGCAGTGGGGGACTTAGGGCAGAAGGGGCTGCGCGAAAGTGTGTTCCCATTCGAACAGGGAAAACAGCGAGAAATCATTAAAGATGTCGTGAGAAAAATGAATCAAAATCGCCTTTATAAAGGCGGAAAACATTTTCAGAAAAGGCCTACACCCTCAAAATAAAAATAATTAAAAAAAAAAATCACTTTCCAAAAATCTAGAAGGCGCTATTCAAGAATTGGATATTCAAATTGCCGGGAAATACAGTAATTCAAAATTTTGAAAGCTATTCTCATTTGGGCGGCAGAAACCGGCCAATCAAATAGGAGCGACAGTGAACCATTAAAACTATTGAGAACTATTGACCAATCAGAAAACAAGCGGGACAGTTCAAAATACAGTAAAAGGAGAAAAGAGCTGATTGGCTGAGCAAACGGGGGCTTGGCTATCTGGCCAATCAGAATAGGGCGACAGGGACCCATTAAAAGCCTATGGAGAAGTTTTGAAACCAATCAAAATCAAAGGCGGGAGAGTTCAAAATACAGTAAAAATGCTGAAAAGAGCTGATTGGTTGAGCTAGGGGGGCTTGGCTTATCCCACCAATCAGAGCGTGAGCTACTTTTCCCCTTGTTTGTCATGGAGAATATTTGGCCAATGACTCGGCGCAGCCCGTGCGCATGGGAGTATGATAAAAAAACATTTTAAATGAAAAAACAGAAAAAAGG
>JAODAL010074837.1:0-14225 GCA_025379985.1 Phyllomedusa bahiana
GGTGGGCATCATGCTGGGATGTGTATGGTTCTTTTGCTGGAAAAATACTGCCCTCTTTTTACATAGAAAACACCCTTGCTGTTCAGTCATGTTTTTAGTTGTCTCATAAGAGCAGCGTGTGCCCAAGCTTTCTCCTCAATACAGCTCAGCGACACAGTTCTCTTTGTTCACACAGACAACTTTGCTTTTAGCTGTGAACATTAGTTAGGCTGAGACTTTTAAAGAAGCATCTAGCGCTGTACAGCCGTGGGAGGGGGGGGGGGCAGGCGGAACACAGACAGGCAGGCAGGCTTTTGAAAGGAGAGTGTATATTGTGCAGCCCAACTCTTCTTTGACCCTGCATTGAAATGGGTTTTTATTAACAGTTTTTGGTGAAATATTAGCTTGTATTTTGTGCAGCCTGTACTTATATTAGGATACAGATCTTTTCTAGTAACTGCAGGTGTATTTGATATTTGATAGGTGCAAAACTCACCTTTTATTATCTGTACACGATTTAATTAGGTTTTTTTTTAACTTTGGCGCAGCCCAGATTTGTTCAAAGACCCACTTTGTACTTACAATAGGATACAGAACTTTTCTAGTCACCGCAGGTGTATTTATAAGTGCAAAAACCATGTTTTATTATCTGTACACAATTTAATTACGTGTTTTTCACTTTGGCGCAGCCCAGTTTTGTTGAAAGACCCATCTTGTACTTATATTACCATACAGAAATTTGCTAGTTAATGCAGGTGTATTTCATAGGTGCAAAACTCACCTTTTATTATCCGTATACATTTCAAATAGGTGTTTTTTTTACTTTGGTGCGGCCCAGTTTTGTTCATAGAGCCACCTTGTACTTACATTTGAATACAGAAATTTTGTAGTTACTGTTGGTGTATTTCATTGGTGCAAAAACCACCGTTTGTTATCCGTATAACTTTTAAATAGCTGTATTGCACGTGGTGCGGCACTAGTTTTTTTCAAATTGCCATGTTGTACGACAATTCTGATAGAAAAATTTTCTAGCAACTGTTCTCGTTTGTCATTGCTGCAAAAAACGCAATTTCTCATCCGTGTAACTTCTGAATAGTTTTATTGCGCTCGTGGAATCTCAGTTTGGCGTAGATAGCGCATTTGTATGATAGTTTGTTGAAAACTGTCAATTCCTAGTCCTACTGGGCAGTTGTAAATCCCTGGGACTGAAGGAAGAACACTGTTGATTTTGTCTTTCGGTTCTTCCACCAGACCGCATTTCACAGGTATTCGCTAGAAACATTTCAGTTTGTAATCCTAGTTGGCTGTAGGAAATTAGAGGGATTTAAGAATAGCTGTGATTTGCCGTCTTTTAATAAGACACTGTCAAAAACTCTTCCATACCTTCTTAAATTTTTATCTTTCTGAACATGGAGCGAAATGCAGGTGGTAAGCGAGCAAAGAGGGGTATAGGAGGTAGAGGTACGAGAGAAGGTGCGCATTCCAGTGCTGGCGACAACACGCAAGCCAGCGGATCGTCGGTTGCAGGACCGTCAGGCCTGTCATCACCGAGTCAGGGCCCTGTGAATCTCAGTAACGAACAGCGTCGCCAATCTGTTCTTCAGTGGTTAATGCAACCTGCATCCAGCAGTCTTACTTTCTCGTCCTCCCAGTCCAGACTCCTTTTTCCTGGCACTTTTTAATCTGTGGGTCAGACAGGTTTAATGGTCATACTGTGGTACAGAAAAGGTATAGTCTATGTCCAGTTCAACTAAAATTGTCGTTCAAAGACTCCTTTTTTTGGCACTTTTTAATCTGTGGGTCATGCAGGTATAAGAGTCATGCTGCGGTACAGGACAGATATAGTCAATGTCCAGTTCAACTAAAATG
Organism: Phyllomedusa bahiana; assembly: GCA_025379985.1. NCBI lineage: Eukaryota > Metazoa > Chordata > Amphibia > Anura > Hylidae > Phyllomedusa > Phyllomedusa bahiana. The sequence continues at coordinate 1,849 of JAODAL010074837.1, forward strand.
GTGGTTGAAAGACTCCTTTTTCTGGCACTTTTTAATTTGTGGGTGATGCAGGTTTAAGGGTCATGCTGTGGTACAAGACAGGGATAGTGAATGGTGTGTGACTTTTTTTCTGTAGCTTTTATAACCTAAGTGTGTTGCCTAAGATGTAGCACGTATCCATTTGACTGTTGTGGATGTTAATTCAGCTTCTCCAGCCCTGTTTGGGTGTAAGAATGAAGGTGTTGTTCCTCTCCCATAGACTTTAATGGTCATCGGCGATAATCTATTATCGACTATCGGATATCTTATTGATAATTGCCGATATCGACTATCAACCCGATGACGATAGTCAACGTAATCGCTCATCACTAGTCTTAACACATAATCAATATAGCTTTGAAATAATTTGAGTATAAGAATTAGTGCTGTAATACTTTATATGCTGTGGAGATAATAATGAGAAATAATTTGATATCGGCAGTTATGATCATGGCTTTCTGATTCAATATGATACTTCTGCATTACATAATATGTTGAGGCAAATATGTAAGAGAAGCTATTATTTATGGGATTTATGTTTGCATTTGCGCCATCAGTCTGTTTGTAGATTAGTGTATATGAGTCTGATGAATCCATCCTGACTGGTATCTGTACAAAACTTAGGTGTTTATGGTATTTACTTTTGAGATATATTTAAACTGAAAATCTGAAGTATTTTGCCTTTTTTATTTTACTTAGTTTCTATTTATTTTGCTGTTTTTTATTATTTTGTTTTATTATATTTTTTTAGCTTTAGAACAAATCAGAGTTAATATTGTGACCTGTGCATTCTGACTAGGCAGGTAGGGGATACATATAGTAATCAAGTTTGTATTACAGCATGTTTATCCGTAGTTAAAATGTAAAAGATAGCTTAGGCAGTGTTCACACGGCTTATTCCCGACGGATTTGTGAGCCGTATTGAGCTCACAAATCTGCCGTGAATAAGGGGCGGGACGGGGGCGGGGCCGGAGCGCGGCGGGGGCGCCAGCTCCCGGCCCCATAGACAATGCATTGTTTACGGCGCGTACGCGCCGTAAATAATGTGCATGTCAGTTTCTCCCCCCCGCGGTGGATTCGCCGAGCGGGGAGGAGCGACGGAATCCACTGTTCTCTATGAGAGCAGTGGATTACCGTAATGACAGGGACGGATTGGCGCCGTACTGCAGCGCAAATCCGGCGTGGAGTACGGCGCCAATCCGTGCCCAAATAAGCCGTGTGAACGAGGCCTAACAGTTCAATGTAACAACTTTGATACTATCTCTACATATTTGTGAAGACATTATTTCATTTATGATTTCACTCATGCACAGTCTGCTATGCTTGTGGGTCATTATTCCTCACCGTTTAATACTCATTTTTTTTGCACATTGTTGGGTGACACATAGGGAGACATGTATGGAACTAGGTGCATCGAAGTACATTTTCTCATCTATTTTCCGTGTATAATGCGCCCGAATGTATGAAAGTGGTTTTTGTGTGATCATAAATGGAGTCTAAAGTTCCCCGCGCCTCGCCTGTGTGTTTGGCGCATTACGGAACTTAGTAATGCTCCAAACATGTATAGAGGCTATAGACGGGCTGGAAATAAGAGAAAAGTCATGAGAATAGCATGTCAGTGAATAGAAACTATAGGACTGATCCTGCTTGGAGGACCACAGGTCCCAGCAATACCTGTGCTGTGCTGGCACTTGCTGTATGTAGAATAAAGGCTGAGAGCAGCAAAAATACATTTCATATTTAATGTAGTAAAAATTTCTAAATCTGAACAACATCAGCGGGTTCTTTAATGTAAAATTAGTTTTAGATTCTATTAATCTTAAATACATTTTATAGGAGATATTTTTATATTTTTGGGATATCATATATTTTTATATTAATTTTATATCATAACATTTTTTATTACATTTAAATAATTACATTTTCTATAGTTTGAGAATTATCAGAAATTACTTTTTATTATTGCACTGGTGTAAGTTGAGAAATATTGGACATTTTTTGCCCTAATGGCAAATCCAGCTCCACTGCGACTCCTCAGGCTCAGGCAGAGCACATTGATATAGGTCTGCCTGTCCGAGCAGTAATGCGCCTAGTTTTGCTGAACCACATTCATATATGTGTCTAATATTACCAGTGTGGTGCGACGGCCCCAGAACACCCCCAGAACACGCCCTCATATTAGGTGCATTAGAAAGTGTTGAGAACAATTCGCCTAACACATTCATTAGGTGCATTAGACATCGTAGCCGCTCACTAAGGCGCATTTTACGCCAGAAAAGGGTGAAAAACCCGATCATACATGTCGCCCCTAGTGACCTGGTTTGTTGGGTTGATTTTAAATTCATTTATTGTACTTCCCTCTGTAGTCTACAACTAAGAATCTCAAGTAATGGTCCCAAATGTGTAAGATGGAAGCTTTCTTATCACACTTCTTTTTAATATGATGGGATTCAGTGACTACTGAAAATGCCACTATTTTTGTTTTTCTATTTATACACTATAATCTAAAAATATTTCAGTGTATACATACAGTATAATATGTACATATTTGTGCTTACAAAAATACAGGATAATATATAAATATTTTGTATACATCCAGTATCTCACAAAAGTGCATACACTCCTCACATTTTTGTAAATATTGTATTATATTTTTTTCATGGGACAATACTGAAGATGTGACACTTTGATACAATGTAAAGTAGTCCGTGTACAGCTTGTATAACATTGTAAATTTGGTGGAGCTTCAAAATAACTCAACACAGCCATCAATGTATAAACTGCTTGCAAAAAAAGTGAGTACACCCCTGAGTGAAAATGGACCAAATGTACCAAATTTGCCATTTTCCCTCCACAGTGTCATATGACCTGTTAGTGTTACAAGGTCTCAGGTGTGAATGGGGAGCAGATTTGTTAAATTTGATGTTATCGCTCTCACACTCTCTCATACTGGTTGCTGGATGTTCAACATGGCTCCTCATGGCAAAGAACTGTCTGAAAAAAAGAATTGTTGCTCTACATACAGAGAGCCGAGGCTATAAGAAGATTCTAACACCCTGAAACTGAGCTGCAGCGCGGTGGTCAAGACAATACAGAGGTTTAACAAGACAGGTCCCACTTAGAACAGACCTCGCCATGGTTGACCAAAGAAGTTGACTACATGTGCTCTGTGTCATATCCAGAGATGAGTGCTGTCTGCATTGCTGCAGAAGTTACAGGAGTGGGGTTTCAGCCTGTCAGTGCTCAACCCATACGCCGTACACTGCATCAAATTGGTCTGCATGGCTGTCGTCCCAGAAAGAAGCTTCTTCTAGAGATGATGCACAAGAAAGCCCACAAACAGTTTGCTGAAGACAAGCAGATTAGTGGATATGGATTACTGGAACCATGTCCTGTGCTCTGATGATACCAAAATAAACTTTGATTCAGATGATGTCAAGAGTGTGTGACAGCAACCAGGTGAGGAGTACAAAGACAAACAAGTGTCTTGCCTACAGTCAAGCGTGGTGGTGGGAGTGTCATGGTGTGAGGTTGTACCATGAACCAAGAATGCCAACATGTACTATGACATACTGAAGCAGAGCATGATCCCCTCCCTCATGGGCCACAGGGCAGTATCCAACATGATATTGACCCCAAACACCTCCAAGGCCACCACTGCCTTGCTAAAGAAACTGAGGGTAAAGGTGCTGGACTGACCGAGCATGTCTCCAGACCTAAACTCTAATCAGCATCTGTGGGGCCTCCTCAAACGGAAGGTGGAGGAGCTCAAGGTCTCTAACATCCACCAGCTCCGTAATGTTGTCATGGAGGAGTGAAGGGGATCCCAGTGGCTGCAACCTGTGAAGCTCTAGTGACCTCAAGGCCCAAGAGAGTTAAAGCAGTGCTGGGAAATAATGGCGGCCACACAAAATATTGACACTTTGGGGTGTACTCACTTAGGAGTGTACTTACTTTTGTTGCCAGCAGTTTAAACAGCGATGGCTCTGTGTTGAGTTATTTTGAGCAAACTTAAACTCTATCAGTTCTCAATCTATAAAGCACTAAAACTTAACCTTTATTATATACAACACTTAAGCTTGATACACACTATTTTAAAAACCTGATTTCTAACCTCTCAATTTGTCCCTTTTTAATTGTGAAGGACTAACTCCTTTTCTATTATCAAGTCTGGTGGAACACCACCTATTAGCAGGGGAGCCTTATATATACAGTGATTTGCTAACTCCAAAAAGGAATCCAAAACATCTTACTTGGGCAGTCATCCCTAATCTAATGGGAATGAAACATATAAGGTTTCCTTGTGAGACCTTCTGCAGCAGGTAACACAGTAGAAAGAGGTAGGAAATTAAAATGTCATGCCTAACCTCCCCAACATGTTTCACCAGCTAAACTGGCTTAAATCAGCCTCTTTCTACTGTGTCACCCGCTGCAGAGGGTCTCACAAGGAAACCTTATATGTTTAATCTCCATTAGATTAGGGATGACTGCCCAAGTAAGATGTTTTGGATTCCTTTTTGGAGTTAGCAAATCACTGTATATATAGGGTTTCCCTGTTAAAAGGTGGTGTTCCACCAGACTTGATGATAGAAAAGGAGTTATTCCTTCACAATTAGAAAGGGAAAAATTGAGAGGTTAGAAATCAGGTTTTTAAAATAGTGTCTATCGAGGTTAAATGTTGTATATAATAAAAGTTAAGTTTTAGTGCTTGTAGATTGAGAACTGATAGAGTTTTAGTTTGCCTATGGCAAAATAGTAAATATAGTTATTAAAAGTCACTTTTTGTTCTCTTGTTAGATTCCTATTTTTTTTTTTTAGACTATTTGACGAGTTATTTTGAGGGCACCAAATTGACACGGTTATACAAGCTGTAAACTGACTACTTTGCATTGTATCAATGTGTCAGATCTTCAGTGCTGTCCCGTGAAAAAATATAATAATTACAGAAATGTGAGGGGTGTACTTACTTTTGTGAGATACTGTATGTACAGAATAATTTATAAATATGTGCTTAACAAAGTAAGAGGATCACAGCAATGTTGAGGTTTCAGGTATAAAATTGCTACTTACTCAGATCATTTCATCTTGAACAAAGTGCCACATTCTGGCAGGACAATCCGCCTGGCTTCAAAATGTCACAGATGTAATGATCTGAATGTAGCATCAATGTTATAGCCGGAGCCTCAGCGACGCTGTGATCTTCTCTCTTTGTTTTAAGGACAATGGTCTCTCCTGATGCACAAGTCTGTATGTAGGGACTGTTCATGTATTAAATACGTAGCCCTGACTCATCCCATACATTCTGGACTCAGCTGCACACAACCTACAGATCTCCCCTGATGGATATTATAAATGCAGCTTTGTGTGTCTGCTGCTCGTCCACATAAATGTTCTCTTCTAGAAATAAAAAGCGCTGTATGGTCACTGGCAAAATGTGATTAAATCAAAGCACCAAAAGAAATGAGACATTTGCTCCCTCTATCATATAACCCTATATATCACAGAGCTCAGCTCCTCCCCCTCTATCATATAACTTATATTAATACACAGAGCTCAGCTCCTCTCCTCTATCATATAACCCTATATTACACAGAGCTCAGCTACTCTCCATCTATATAACCCTGATATATCACGAACTCAGCATCCTCATCCTCTATCAATGATCACCCTAATATTATACAAGAGCTCAGCTGCCGTCATCATATAACCTCTATATATAAAACAGAGCTCAGCTTCACTGCTCTATAAATCAAACCCTATAAAAAATGAGCTCAGCTCCCCCTCTATCATATAACCCTATATGTCACAGAGCTCAACTCCTCTCCTCTATCATATAACCTATATATATCACAGTGCTCAGCTCCTCTCCATTATCATATAACCCTATATATCACAAAGCTCCTCTCCTTTATCATATAACCCTATATATCACAGAGCTCAGCTCTCTCCCTATCATATCACCCTATATATCACAGAGCTCACTCCTCTCCCTCTATCATATAACCCTATATATCACAGAACTCAGCTCTTCTCCTCTATCATATAACCCTATATATCACAGAGCTCAATTCCTCTCCTCTATCATATAACCCTATATATCACAGAGCTCATTTCTCCTCTATCATATAACCCTATATATCACAGAGCTCAGCTTCCTCTCCTCTATCATATAACCCTATATATCACAGAGGTCAGCTTCTCTCCTCTATCATATAACCCTATATATCACAGAGCTCAGCTTCTCTCCTCTATCATATAACCCTATATATCACAGAGCTCAACTCCTCTCCCTCTATCATATAACCCTATATATCACAGAGCTCAGCTTCTCTCCTCTATCATATAACCCTATATATCACAGAGCTCAGCTCCTCTCTTCTATCATATAACCCTATATATAACAGATCTCATCTTACCTCCCTCTATCATATAACATTATATATCAGAGCTCAGCTTCACTCTCTCATATAACCCTATATATCACAGAGCTCAGCTCCTCTCCTCTATCATATAACCCTATATATCACAGAGCTCACTTCTCTCTCATCCTATAACCTATATATCACAGAGCTCAGCTTCTCTTCCCCTATCATATAACCCTATATATCACAGAGTTCACTCTCTTCCTCTATCATATTAACCCTATATATCACAGAGCTCACTCTCCCTCTATCATATAGCCCTATATATCACAGAGCTCAGCTCCTCTCCTCTATCATATAACCCTATATATCACAGAGCTCAGCTTCTCTCCTCTATCACATCCTGCTCTCAGATACAGCACCATAACCCTCCTGACAGGTTCATTATAAAATTTTGCTTAAATGGGGCCACGGTGGGAAAGATAGAAAAAAAAGAGTAAAACTCCTCTAGTCTTCTGCCGCTGCTGCTTTCATACCTCCCAGGAGCTGCTTTTCTCCCCGTCCAGGTTCTTATCCCGACACAGCAGAGCCTCGTGCTTCATAGTGACTGAATGGAGCACCAGACTCTCCTGTGTGTCGGGAGGTGGCTTAGGAAGTGAAGCGGACCGAATCCCGGGAGGCTGCAGACTGGCAGTGGAGGGGCACCGCGAGGTGAGCATAGCCTTCCTTTCTGGTTTTCCCTATCATGGCACCATTTTGCTATAATTTTACCAAACCGAAAAACCCCTTTAACTTGATTCCTTCTACTGCCATTTCCTTCAGCTTGCCAACAATATAAAACTTGCTTCCACTGATAAAGAGCATCTTGATGCCGCTCTTCCCAGGTTGTTCATGCCATCTTCCGGCATGACGTACTTCCGGTCTCAGATACTACAACGATCACAGCTCAGCAGCACTCATTATTGCATTTGTTCCGTTCATTAGATGATTATTAACCAAGATTATTGTACATGTGAGTGTATTTATGTATCATATGTATCTTATTTGAGATGTATTGTATACGCCGTTTTAACATAGGTGCCGCCCACTTCCTGTCGTTTCTATTTTTATTGCCTGCCTGTTTCATTTTGTGTATCCCCTTGAGGAAGCGTCAGCGAAACGCGCGTCGGGGCGGCACGGGGGTCTAGCTGCCACGGTTTAGTTACGTATCCAACGGACACCTCCATTACGGTATAGTAGCATTGCAGTTTCTGGACGTATACATTTTTTCTTTTGGTATACTATACAGGAGGTAGTTTGTGATATTACTATTTTTTGCATATATTTTTTACATATATCTATACATTCGTAGCTTTACGTGACCATAGACCCCCGTGCTTATTTTTTAGCATTTTTATCTGGGTGATGGTGGTTGTATTGTATTATATTGGTGAAATGTCATTTGTAATTTTTGAATAATGTTTTGTACATCTTTCATGGGTTTCCCTCATTTTTTTGGGGGGGGTTACAGAGAGATATCACTGGGGAACATATGTGCCCTATCTAGCAAAGCAGATTACTGGTTTAGTACATATCTATGGCACATTTGAAAGGTTATTCCTTGTGCACTTTCATTTATCTAAAAAGTACAGATGTGCTTACATTTAGGGCCACATATATGAAACATATACAACACATCCTCACACTATACGTTTATCTAATCCTTCTCAGCAAAACTATATAAAAGACGAACAGGAGGTTCTTAGTAGACTTTTTGATCAAAACGTATAGGCCCACTTGCCACGTCGCGGCGACCTCTATAAAGTGGGTCCCTACTCTAAATGGGGGTAACACTGCACGGCGGCCACCACTGCAGCAAAAAGCCACACAGATGAGGGGCACAGCCCAATGGTCCGCAGCAGCACCACTGCTGCTAGACCTAGCCCCCCGGCTCTGGGCTGCACCACCCCACAAGCATAGCACCACAGCAGCAATGGCCGCCATACACCACCACCACCAAACCACAGGAAAGGTTGACACAGCTTACCTTCCCTTGGGCTCCCTGCAAGTAGACTGACCAGAGCAGGGCATTCACCCTTTTATACAGACTACTGCTAATTAAAAACACCTGGGCCAAATGAGGAGGAGTGCTGATCCATGTGTGAAAAAGCAAGGACACATTTCTAAGAACCTCCTGTTCGTTTTTTATATAGTTTTGCTGAGAAGCATTAGATAAACGTATAGTGTGAGGATGTGCGAACCATGTTTCTTCTTGGCATATGTTCCACATATATAAAAACTTTTTGGTCTAAAACTCACTTATTTGCCCATAGGTTACTATGGGCAAAACAGTGAGTTTTAGACCTAAACAGTTTTTATACATGTGGCCCGTAGTGACCAACACTAGGCAGCTGCTGCCAAGGCAAATACAATCATGGGTGGCATTACAAGAGGCATAGATGCTCATGACAAAAACCTAATTTTTCCTCTATTATTATTATAATTTATTTTAGAGCGCCATTGATTTGAGGTTGCTCTACATTCGAGGGGGTTACATACATAACATAAGTCAAACGAGTACTATTATAAATGATGAATGTCTATTGTCACGACAGAGTGAGAGAGGACCCTGCCCGCGAGGGCTTACAATCTACAAGGAGGAGGAAGAGAACAGAAAGTGGGGGCAGACATATTTTGGGGGTTAGCACAGTGGCCTGCTGGGTTATTTGCGGGGTTATAGGCTCCTGAAGAGATGGGTTTTCAGGTTGCTTTGAAGCTGGTGAAGGTGGAGGAGAGTCCTGATATGTTGGGGCTGTGGGGTTCCAGAGTCTGGGGGGAACACTGAGAAGTCTTTGGAGAACGGTTGTGTGGAGGAGCTGATAAGGGGAGAGCAGAGGAGAAGTCCTGTGAGGAGCGGAGATTGTGTGAGGGGGGATATCTTGGAAAAATTTGGGCAGAGATGTTAGGAGGGGAGAGGTCATGGAGAGCCTTGTAGGTCAGGGTTAGTAACTTGAACTGAATTCGCTGGCAATGGAAAGCCAGTGAAGGGATTGGCAGAGGGGAGAGGCAGGGGAGTAGCGATCACTGGACAAAAACTTAGTTTTTCCTCTATACAAATCACTGGTGAGGCCCCATATATCGATACAGTTGTATACAGTTTTGGGCACCAATGTAAAAGATGGACACAGCTGATCTGGAGTCGGTGCAGAGGAGGACGACTAAGTTGGTTAAGGGAATGGGATGCTTTTAATGCCAAGATAGCTTATCCAATTTGGGATTAGTCAGCTTGGAAAAAAAGACGGGGTGAGGAACAGTTTAATTAACATTATACAGATCTGTCACCTAGGCCTGTTAGGCTATGTTCACACGGCTTATTTCGGGGCGTACTTAGGATATTAACCCCTGAACACTTTTTTCAAATGTTCACAAGTGCGGCAGTATTTGTGCGTAAAACAATCCCCATTTTTTTAACTAGGGGATTTATTTTTGCAAAATACGCCCAAAATGCAGGGGATTAATTTTACGATCTATTTACGGACGTATTTACCCCCAAAAAATACGTCCAAAATACCCCTGGGTTTGAATGACGTGCGTATTTTAAAATGGAATCAATGAATATAATTTTTCATTTTTTAAACTTTTTCGGGACATTTGCGGACGTAATTTCGTCCCAAAACACCCCGAAATAACCTGTAAATAGCCCTAACAATACGAGGGGGCACCCTATACATTTAAAGGAAAGAAGGTTTTCACCCATCACACAGACACAGGGGTTCTTTACTGTAAGGTAGTTACATGGTTAAAATTTTCTGCGCATTTTGCGCGTATTTTGTGCTCTAATACGGGCGGATGTGGCGAAATTCCAGTAAAACCATAGTTTCAAGGGAAATTAGGATTACGCCTCCTCTCCCTGTTTTTTATTGTCGTGCGGGGAGATAAGTGACAAGTCAATTCTTTTCGGCGAATAACGCCGTGAGTAATGTTTTCCTGGGGCCGGGGGGCTCCTCCCCCGCGCCGGGGAATTTCGCGGGATTAGGCGAGCTCCCGAAAGACACAGTACTAACAGCGTACAGTGTGAAAAAACTCAACAATGTAAGTGTGATTTCCATGCTTTCAATGTAAAAAACCCAAATTGGCATTCAGACGGTGATCATGATGTGTTTTACTTGCGTTTTGTGTCCTCTTTCGGATCCGTTCATAGTTTTTCGTGTCAATTTTTGATCCATTTATGCCAGACGCCCTATTAAAACTATAGGGTGCGATCCCCCCGCAGCCAAAATGCAGCCAAAAACACAGCTCCTCTTAATAAACATAGGGTCGATCCCGCGCACCAACACCCCCAAAACCCCCAAAACTGCCTCATAATAAACTATAGGGCGACCTCGCATCCAACATACAGCCAAAAAACCCCCAGCTGCTGTGGATGCGTTTTGGTTGGGTTTATGCAGTACACTTTGGGTGCATTTTTTAAACCAATACGAATCCAAAAAGGATCCAACAGCCGTGTAAATACCTAAGGCTATGTTCACAGGGTTAAAATGCGGGACGTAATTATGCCCCCAATTACGCCGTGGGATGGGGGCGGGGCGGGAGCGGGGGCGGGCACCTCGCCGGCCCATAGACTACATTACACAGCGGAAAAAAATACCCCCTGGTAATTAAAACAGTAAAATTTACCCCCCCCCGGCGGATTCGCCGACGGGAAAAGAAAAACGAAAACCAAGTTCTTAGGGAAACTGTGGATTCCGTAATGACGGGGACTTTTAGCCCATAATTTTTGCCACTTTGGCGCGTTTTCGGCCGAAATAAGCCCATTTTAAGCCTTGAACATGGCCTAAGATGCTGACGTTTTGGAACTCCTCCAAAAAATTTTGTGAGGTGGATAAATTTTCCCGGGTTCAAAAGTCTTAAATATTTTCTTAAAAAATTTTTAAGGTTTGGGCTTAAATTCTGGAATAAATTTTTCCCCAGAAATGTATATGATTCCCATATTTGGAGTGAGGAAGGAATTTTTCCTCATGTATGGGGCAATTGGTATCCTCCTCATAGCGGTTATTGCCTGGTTTAGACTCAGTGGTGTTGCTATAGGGGTCGCAGTAGTCACAATTGCAACTGGGCCCCTTAGCCAAAAAGGGTCCACAGGCACTCCTTAATACACAGCTGCATGGCTGGGTCCAGGGCCGGGACAAGGCATTTTGGTGCCCTAGGCGAGTACAGCCAATGGCGCCCCCCCCCCCCCCCCCCCTCCCCACACACACTAATTCCTCTCCCCCCTGCGCCCGGTCCTGTCATAATTTCGCACATTCCACTAGCTCCCCCATTCCCCCAGCAGTCATGCACAATGAAAAAAAGCCCTGACAAATTTTTCATTTTTCAAAAACGCTCCCCCCCCTTTTTTAAGTGCAATACCCCAAATAACAGTACTAAATAATCCACCCCATACATGGAGCAAATCTACCAGACGAAGGATGTTATAAAAACATCCTACAAAACCAAGACCCCAAAAATATTACTACTTTAAAGGGTCAAATAATTCCAACCCGACCCAAAAACGACCCCCCCCATTGACTATAGCGTACCAGGTTTTTGAAGACTAACCAAACCCCCCCATACAGTGACCTAAAAGTGGTTGATACTAGTTGTATTAGGCTCTGCAAATTAAGTATTACACGCAGTTACATTTTTGTGAACCCCGGAGACGTCTTTTTTGAACAGCGTCTTTTACTTTCCCTTTTCTTCTCCATCCGGTTCACACCTTTTTGCTGATTGCTCCCCGGGAATACTGTTCCTGAGGATTTTGGACACAAATATTTAGATTCCTCACATTTCCAGTAACTCCTTAATTTTAAGGGAACATCCCCTTATTTAGACCGGTATATAGATATGCCCTCTCAGCAGGCAGTATATAGATATTGCCCCCTTTGACAGGTAGGGATATAAATATAGGGGCACTCAGGCAGGGATATAGCTAGGGGGTCAGGCAAAAATTTTACAAGGGTTTTTAGGCAGGCTAGGGGG
>JAODAL010074838.1:0-14224 GCA_025379985.1 Phyllomedusa bahiana
GGACAAACCCCGCACGATACGTCGCACCCACCGCTGCTTTTGTCGGTGACAACCCCCCCACGCATACGTCGCACCCCCGCTGCTTGCTGTCGGTGACAAACCCTGCACCCTACGTCGACCCACCGCCTTGCGTCGGTGACAAACCCTGCACGCAACGTCGCACCCACCGCTGCTTTTCGTGGTGACAAACCCTGACGCATAGTCGCACCCACCCTGTTGCTGTCGGTGACAAACCCTTCACCATACGCGCCCCACCGCTTCTTGCTGTCGGGGACAAAACCCCCACGCAAGTCGCACCCCCCGCTGCTTTCTGTCGGTGACAAACCCTGCACGCATCGTCGACCCCATGCTTTTTCGTCCCGGTGACAAACCCCGCACCCTACTCGCACCCACCCTCTTGCTGTCGGTGACAAAAAATGCACGATAGTCCCCCACCTGCTTGCTGTCGGTGACAAACCCTGCACGCATACGTCGCACCCAAAACCCTGCTTGCTGTCGGTGACAAACCCTGCACGCAACCCACCCACCCTGCTTTCTGTCGGGGACAAACCTGCACGCATACGCGCACCCCCCACTGCTTGTGTCGGGACAAACCCTGCACGCATACGTCGCACCCACCCCGGGGTTGCTTCGGTGACAAACCGGGACGCAACGTCCACCACCCTGCTTGCTGCGGGTTTACAAACCCCCGCACACGCCACCCACCCGCTTGCTGCCGGGCAAACCCTTGCACGCATACGTCGCACCCACCCTGCTTGCTGTCGGTGTCCCCACCCCCCCGGGGGGGGACAAACCCTGACGCATACGCGCACCCACCGCTGCTTGCTGTCCGGTGACAAACCCTGCACGCATACGCGCCCCCCACCGCTGCTTGCTGTCGGTGACAAACCCTGCACGCAAATCGCACCCACCGCGCTCTGTCGGACAACCCTGCACGCACGTCCCCCACGCGTTGCTGTCGGTGACAAACCCCTGCACGCATACGTCGGGACCCACCACTGCTTGCTGTCGGTGACAAACCCTGCACGCATACGTCGCACCCACCACTGCTTGCTGTCAGTGACAAACCCCCGCACGCATACGTCGCACCCACCGCTGCTTGCTGTCGGTGACAAACCCTGCATGCATATGTCACACCCACCACTGCTTGCTGTCGTGTAAAACCCTGCACGCATACGTCGCACCCACCCGCTTGCTGTCGGTGACAAACCCTGCACGCATACCTCGCACCCACCCTGCTTGCTGTCGGTGACAAACCCTGCACGCATAACGTCGCACCCACCCCCTGCTTGCTGTCGGTGACAAACCCTGCCACGCAACTCGCCACCCACCGCTGCTTGCTGTCGGTGACAAACCTGCACGCATACGTCGCACCCACCGCTGCTTTCTGTCGGTGACAAACCCTGGGACGCAAACGTCGCACCCACCCTGCTTGCTGTCGGTGACAAACCCTGCACGCATACGTCGCACCCACCCTGCTTGCTGTCGGTGACAAACCCTGCACGCATACGTCGCACCACCGCTGCTTTGCTGTCGGTGACAAACCCTGCACGCATACGTCGCACCCACCACTGCTTGCTTTCGGTGAAAAAACAAGCAAACATACTTCGCACCCACCACTGCTTGCTGTCAGTGAAAAAACTTGAAAGCATACGTCGCACCCACCACTGCTTGCTGTCGGTGACAAACCCTGCACGCATATGTCGCACCCAGCACTGCTTGCTGTCGGTGACCAACCCTGCACGCATACGTCGCACCCACCTGCTTGCTGTCGGTGACAAACCCCCCGCACGCATACGTCGCAAACCCCCCCGCTGCTTGTGTCGGTGGGCAAACCCTGCACGCATACGTCGCACCCACCCTGCTTGCTGTCCGGTGACAAACCCTGCACGCATACGTCCACCCACCGCCTGCTTGCTGTCGGTGACAAACCCTGCACGCATACGTCGCAACCACCGCTGCTTGCTGTCGGTGGACAACCCTGCACGCATACGTCGCACCCACCGCTGCTTGCTGTCCGGTGACAAACCCATGCACGCATACGTCGCACCCACGCCTTGCTTGCTGTCGGTGACAAACCCTGCACGCATTACGTCGCACCTACCGATGCTTGCTGTCGGTGACAAGCCCTTGCACGCATACGTCGCACCTACCGATGCTTGCTGTCGGTGACAAACCCTGCACGCATACGTCGCACCCACCGCTGCTTGCTGTCGGTGACAAACCCTGCACGCATACGTCGCACCCACCGCTGCTTGCTGTCGGTGACAAACCCTGCACGCATACGTCGCACCCACCGCTGCTTGCTGTCGGTGACAAACCCTGCACGCATACGTCGCACCTACCGAGGCTTGCTGTCGGTGACAAACCCTGCAGCATACGTCGCACCACCGCTGCTTGCTGTCGGTGACAAACCCTGCAGATACGTCGCACGCACCGCTGCTTGCTGTCGGTGACAAACCCTGCGCGCGCATACGTCGCACCTACCGATGCTTGCTGTCGGTGACAAACCCTGCGCGCGCATACGTCGCACCTACCGATGCTTGCTGTCGGTGACAAGCCCTGCGCGCGCATACGTCGCACCTACCGATGCTTGCTGTCGGTGACAAACCCTTTCAAAGCATACGTCGCACCCACCGCTGCTTGCTGCGGTGACAAACCCTGAACGCATACGTCGCACCCCCCGCTGCTTGCTGTCGGTGACAAACCCTGCACGCATAACGTCCGCACCCACCGTGCTTTCTGTCGGTGACAAAACCCCGCACGCATACGTCGCACCCCACCACTGCTTGCTGTCGGTGACGAAACCTGCACGCATATGTCACACCCACCACTGCTTGCTGTCGGTGACAAACCCCTCTTTGTCTGTCTGTTTCCTGCATGTCCCTCAGACGCGTGTTCGCGATTACGACCGGGGGTGGCATCTGGGCATAACCCCACCGGAGCTCTCACTTCGTTCCCAGGCACTAAACAAACAGCCCGTTCTCCTAAACCATAGCACTTTGCTTAAGGTAACCAAGGACAGACATGCCTAGATTTTTGGTCCCCTCCTTTTGAACTATGATCTTCGGAACAAGAAAGCCCCCTTTAAATTACGATATCTGGGAATCTCTACATTTTGGAGCTCTTTTGGGGGCTTAGAAGACCCCAGCAATGGAGTCCTATAGATATGCTAAACATAGCAGCAGGTCTTGTAGATACCTAGATGTGAACAGGCTCTTCTAGAAGTGAAGGTAGATTTCATATAGCTACGTTTTATCTTCTATTTTACACTCCTGATACTCAGACACCTCAATGGTTATGAACCGAACTTAGCTTTATTAACTCAAAAGCTTTATGGTCATCTATTTGAAACCAGCATTTAATGAAAGTTTCATTCAAATTCCATCATGTCCTACTGTGAGAGCAGAATAAAGTCATTTGCATATCTTACACATAGTATATAAGGAATAAGACTTTCTGTGCGGTGGTCTCAGTATAATTTCCTTTATTGATACCTCTATCCATTTTTCTTTAAGGCAAGCCGCTGGCTATGGAAGAAGTTGAAGCCTCACCCTTTACCCAGTGGATCCTTGCCCTGTCCTCGTCTTGGACACAGTTTTACTCTCCATGGCAATAAATGCTATTTGTTTGGTGGCCTTGCCAATGAGAGCGAAGACAACAACAACAATATTCCCAGGTACATTTGTGTGTGGTTAGTGCTTCTCCAGGCTCTATAGCTTGTATGGCACTGATTTTTGTGATGCCAATTTTGCCATCTGCGGTATGGCAAAATTCCATGTCCATCCGAAAACCGTTTGAACACAGAATGTGGCTAATCCATGTCCTGATGTGCAGTGCAATCTGCCACACACAAAGTGAAAGCTGCATGGAAGAATCTGCTGTGTGACAAGAGCCTAAGGGCTTGTTCACACGGAGTTTTGACTCCGTGTTAGGCCATGTTCACACAGCTTACTTGGGCATGTATTTCAGCCTGTAATTTGCGGCGTACTGCGCGGATTATGGGCTGAAATCCGGCCCAGTTATAACGGTAATCCACAATTCTCATTGAGAACTATGGATTACGTCTCCTCTCCCTGCTCGACGAATCCGCCGCGGGGGGAGATAAGTGACATGTCAATTATTCACGGCATATACGCGCCACTGGTAATGATAGTCTATGGGCCGGCGAGGTGCCGGCTCCCCGCTCCCGCCCACACGGCGTAATTACGCCCCGCAATTAACAGTGTGAACATAGCCCTACAAGCGCTTGGTAGATCCGACAGAGCAGACCCCAAGACGGATTTAACAATTAGCAGTGAGTTTACCTAGCGGCGTTCACATGAGAGATCGCCGCTGCGTGTTCGTCATAGCCCGCAGTGATAAAGTCACTGCTAATTGTTAGATCCGTCTTGGGGCCCGCTCTGTCGGTCCCCAAGACGGATCTACAAAGCGCTTGTAATACGTCAAAACACCGTGTGAACAACCCCTAAGGCTATGTTCACAAAGCAGTATTTTGGTCAGTAGTCGTAAGCCAAAACCAGAGGTGCAACCTACACAGAGAAAAGGTATAATGGAAACATGGAAAACATATGTTTTCCTGGTAAATCTTAGTAAAAAAGATGTGAATGATCGAATCAGTGTTTTATTATATGTTTGGTAACTATGGTTGAGTCTTCCTAAATGTATATTATCAAAGACCTGTGTTATGCAGTATATAACCAAACCTGTGTTCCTTATTCTATGCATACAAGGTACCTGAATGATCTTTATGAGTTAGAGTTACGTCAAGGAAGTGGAGTTGTGGGCTGGAGCCTGCCACAGACCAAAGGTGCCCCTCCGACCCCACGGGAGTCTCATTCAGCAGTGATATACAGCAAGAAGGATCATGGAAAATCAAAGCTGTACATTTTTGGAGGCATGTCTGGATGTCGACTCAATGACCTGTGGGAACTAGATATCGGTGAGCGGATTTCCCTGAGGATTGCTTGTGGTTGTGCTGTAGAAATTTTCCACAGTACTTCTGACCCTTGTGAACTTACCTTTTTTTGGCTTCTATTTTGTAATCTTTTAATCGTTAAATATTTTGCAAGCTTTTTTTAATATGCTCTGTGCTTTCTATAGAAACCATGACGTGGAATGTTCCAGAGGCTAAAGGAGTATTCCCTTTACCCAGAAGTCTTCATACAGCCAATGTTATAGGAAATAGGTGAGTTCAGCCTTCTATATTGACTTCTTTATTAAATTTGAGGCAATACCCTTGGATTTGCTGCTTGATATTCCAAGGATCCAGCTTAGCTTCATTTAATGACTTTTTTACACGGCTTCTGAAATCCGCACAGATTTCGAACGGACATACAATAACTTTTACATTTTAGAAGCTTGTGGTAGAAGGTATGTACACACATTGGGCACTGTTAACCAACAAAAGTACATATGTTCAACTCAATAGGTATAAATAGCAGGTTTTGTGTCTAGTTTAGAAACGGTGCAGGGCATAGCTTTAAGGGTACTGTATGT
Organism: Phyllomedusa bahiana; assembly: GCA_025379985.1. Classification (NCBI taxonomy): domain Eukaryota; kingdom Metazoa; phylum Chordata; class Amphibia; order Anura; family Hylidae; genus Phyllomedusa; species Phyllomedusa bahiana. The sequence continues at coordinate 5,500 of JAODAL010074838.1, forward strand.
TCACACGGCTTAAATTGCACGCCACAATTACGGTAATTCATAGTTCTCATAGAGAACTATGGATTACACATCGTCTCCCCGCGCGTACAATACGATCGTATTGTACGCCCAGGGAGAGAATTGACATGTCAGTTGTTCGCGTTGCGTACGTGCTGCTGACAATGCAAGTCAATGGTGCCGGCCCCCCGTGCTGTGGGCTTATGCTCGTGGTTCCAAAACACACAGCGTATTGCGGCGCCCTATATGCGCCTCAAGAAGCCGTGGGACCCTACTCTAACATCCTATAACTTCATAAATAGGTATTTTGTAACAAAGAGATAACTGCCTCTCCATGGAACTTTCTATACACTTCACAAATCTTCTTAAAGGGAACCTGTCACATAGGTTGAGCCCCCCTTGCTGAGGACAGCACAAGCTAGGGACAGACCTGCGGTTTCCAGCGCTGTGTCCCTCATTCTGTAAGATGCTGTAGTTTTAGAGCATTTACCTCTCAAATTGTATTCATGAGCAGGTGGTGGCTCCACCCACCAAAGGCTAGCGCCGCCCACTGAGTTATTCACATGTTTCTACCTATTCAAAGTAATAGGTTTGTCAGTTGAGGTGGGCGGGGCTAGCCTCCGATTTGCCAGGTTTGAAAAAATCTGACTCTCTAAAGGACTCTTCGAATGACTCTTCTGGCTGAAAACTGCAGATTTGAGCATTAAATACACAAAAACTACAGCATCTTACAGAATAAGGGACACAGCGCTGGAAACAGCAGGTCTGTCACTACCTTGTGCTGTCCTCAGCAAAGGGGGCATAACCTATGTGACAGGTTCCCTTTAAATGTAGATGCAGCATTAGGATTTTTTTTTAAGACAAAATTTGTGTTTTAACAAGACAATAGTGTTAGTCAACTTCCGTCCCTGGTACAATAGTTGCTTTAACCTCTTCCTAAGATATGATGTAATTACATCTTGATGTCAGGAAAGGAGTATAGGGAAGGCTCATTCAATGAGTTTGATCCATACTCAGCAGGTAACGGGTTTTGGTTACATCCAGGACCTTCTGCAAGAGCCTATTTGCCCCATAGATGAAGCTGTAACTGCGACCATGACATTTTGGGGGTTGAAAAATGTTGCTGTGCACTGTTCTAGTTGCCGCTGCGTCAAGATTGCAGAATTACGACCAGTTTTCATGGCGACCGGGGGCCTAATAAAGGACTTCATGGCGGTCATCTTAGTACTCCTTTTACACCTTGTCAAAAGACAAATGCAACGTAAACAAAAATCCCTGTAGTGAGAAGGGGTTAAATTAAGGGTATGTTCACACAGCGTATTGGAAGCATGCGCTTGTACACCCAGGAGGATGAGGCGTAATTCATAGTTCTGTATTAGAGCTATGAATCACTGTAATTGCGTCGTGTATAATGCGCAATATGCAACGAAATGCGCGCGCAAATACGCGGCAAAATAAACCGTGTGAACATACCCTAAGACTTTTAGGATGTCGTCGACAAAGCCATGCATGCATACAAAGATTTCATTGAAATGTATAACTAAAAAGGTTAGAAAGGAACGCTGATATTCTACTACTGGAATCTCTGCAGATCAGCTGTATCTGCACGCAGAACCCAGGACCTAGGGCCACATGTATGAACCTGCTTAGGTCTAAAACTCTTTTGCCCATAGGTTACTATGGTCAAAAAAGTGAGTTTTAGACCTAAACAGCTTCATACATTTGACCCTAAGTGTTCAGTTCTTTTCCTATTTTTCTGAATTTAATTCAAGGCATATTATTAAGAAGAATGAGAGCAGTGACATTTTCAATATGAATTATAAAAAGTCACTTGTGGTTTGTTTCTAGAATGTATGTTTTTGGTGGCTGGGTCCCACAAACCTTAGAAGATGATAGCCCTCCCTCTCAAGAAAGCCAGTGGAAGTGCACCAACTCATTTTCCGTTTTGGATCTGGGTCTGTAATATTTATTTTCTGAAATATTTGATATGTATCCTTACTGTGTGTATTTTACATGATTATATTATAGTTTTTATTCTTGTTAGACTACATTTTGAATAGTTTTTTATTTTTTATTTTATTATATAGGCTCCATGGAATGGACAACTTTGATGCCAGACTCTCCAGAAGATAGAAAGAATTGGCCATGGCCCAGAGCAGGACACTGTGCGGTCACAATTGGGAAGCGTTTATATCTCTGGAGCGGAAGGGATGGCTACAAAAAGGCATGGAATTGTCAAGTTTGTTGCAAAGATCTTTGGTACATAGACACAGGTAGCTGCATTGCTAATGATAGTGTTTTTTTTTTTTTTTTTTTTATTGCTCTTTCTTAACCATACTTATTATTTATTCATGGTGAGATCACCTAAAATAATTATTGATGGGAATTCTCTCATATTAAAGTGGAACTCCTGCCTTGCAGCTTTGAATTTTAAAACTTTTAAGCTCTTAAACCAGAAACCACACAAAGGGAGACATGTCAATTCTGATACCAATAGGCACGACAAAGAAAACAGTATAATCACACGGCACTGCACCATCTCCGAAAGGCCACAGCTATTCCCATGGTTTGGCAGTCATTTTTAGGGTATGTTCAGTCAGCATAACGTTGGCCCAAAATTTGGCGCTTAATTGTGCTTCAATACGCACAAAGTATGGGCCGACATTACGGTAATTCATAGGTCTCATTGAGAGCTATGACTACCTCTTCTTTCACCCAGCGCACAATACGTGCTGGCCAGCATGTCCCCCTGAAGCTGCGGGCGTATAGTGGCAAGCACAGTACTTGCTGCTATATGCCTGTTATTTAGTTGTGTGAACATACCCTTAGGCTTTTGGTTTTAAAAAAAATAGCTTTTTTACATTCTACTTAATGTCTCTGGTAATAATCTAGTATTAGCTTGTAACAGACTTGAGTTTGTGTACATCATAGTCTGCTGTTAATATCTATTTTGGGATGCTGTGGTCAGGAGTAGCGTTTTGACAATGATTGTTGTGAAGTGTGACCTTTTTTAGGGAGTTATTTCATGTGTATTTTTTGTCTTGTTTTTATATTTTTTTTATTGTCTTAATTTACTAGTAGTTTCTATCATCTGTCTCTTAAAGGTTAGAAAAGATAATTGGGGATTATTTATTATATGTAAATTGAAGGCAGACTTGGTGAAAAATGACTAATAGCTACCTGACATTTGGCTCCCATTGGTCTTAGCTGCCAACTTAAAGCGGTTGTCTCACTACAAAGATTGCTTTTCATGTTAAAGATCTTGCAAAAATAAGTCACTCTGCAATATATGTCCATTAACAGTGTCCTGTCTATTCTGATATCCCCTCTTGTATGAGCTGCATCAGCTCCTCAGGTCGCTATAGCTACAGAACTGTTTGAGCCTCTCCTGATAGGCTGCCAGCACTGGTTGCTATAGCTACAGACCTGGCTTCTACTGCAGCCTGGTAGAAGCCAGTAAACACGCCCCTGAATTCAAAGTGAAACCAAAAAAACAGGACTAAGGTAAGATGAATCAATGTAGTGAGACAACCCCTTTAAACCCACTCTGCATGTACTAATTGGTCTGGCTTTGCAATGTAGTTATTGGCAGCACAGTTTGAACAGTTTTTCACCTTTTTCATCAGTTAAAAAAACAAAAAAAAAAAAAAAAAAAATGCGCGGCCAATCACTGCAACAAAAAACTGCAGCAATTCACGGTAAAAATGCATGTGGTTTTTGACATGCATTTTTATCCTGATCTTTAAGATTCAAGTGTTCCTTTTTGAAAAACGGGTTGTCAAAAACAAGAATACACTGTAAAAATAGTAGCCAGTTGTATTTAAAAGCAAAAAAGTCCTGATAACGGACTCCATTTTCTTATCCAACTTTGATCTTGAGGTCACTCTAGTCTTTGTTTACAAACCATCATCATATAACCACTGCAACCAAATGGTGGCCTCACTAATCATACTATTTTATTGGTATCACCACTCCATTAAGAGAGTGGTGATGCCAGTTGAATGGCACGTGATTGCTGAGGTCACTGACTTCAGCAATGACATACCAGCTGACTTACCATTGGCATTACTATTCCCATTACTGAGTGGTGATGCCTACTGTATAAACTCAGTAATTGCGAAAGAAGACCAGAACAACCACCAGATCTTCATCACGGGTTTGGCATGGATTAAGGTTTTTTCACACAGGTTTCAAGGATTATTTGGGTTTGGGGAGCTTCCCTTGGGTTTTTTTTTGAAGACACGGGCCACCACTTCAAAATGCTCTGTTCTTTTTCCAAACTTTTAGGCCCGGGGGAAAATGACATGTCACTTATTTCTCCAAGTGAGCAATACGCGTCAGGGAAACCAGCAAGTAATCATAGCTCTTGGGCGTATTGCAACGCAATTATTCCATGAAATACGCCGTGTGAACAAACCCTAAGGCCTCGTTCACACGGCTTATTTGGGCGCTGATTGGAGCCGTACTGCGCGCCGTATTTGCGCTGCAGTACGGCTCCAATCCGTCCAGTCATTACGGTAATCCACTTTCTCAAGAAACTATGGATTCGGCCCTCTTCTCCCCGCCGGGCAAACCCCCGGGGGGGGAAAAGTGACAGTGAATTTTTTACGGCGCGTACGCCCTAGATAAGACTCTTGGGGCCGGCGAGCTCTCACGCTGCCGGCAAAAATTTGCGGGGCGAAATGCCCGGTGGCAAAAAGCGTGTGAACGGGCCAAAGGTGCTTTCACACGGTGTTTTTTTTTTTTTAAGGGCGGGTTTTTGTCAGGAAGGCACAGCAATTAAGCTGTCATTGCGCACAAAAAATTCAGCAAAAATCTGGTTTTTACCGGATTTTACCAAAAAATTTCCCGGGTTTTTTGTCAGCAATGTACAGCATTAATGCGTCCTTCCGCACAAAAAACGTTAAAAAAAAAAAAACCACCGTTGAAAGCCCCCTTTTAAGGGGAGATACACTTATTTGTTTTTTAACGGGTTGTTGCTATTCTAAAGTTTTTTGGGGGGTTTGTGTTTGGCAACCTTTTTAGACTAACACTTTTCAGAGTAAAATTTGGAACAAAAAGCAGTTCATGAATTTTTTTCTATCTGTTCAAAAAGGCCCCCTTTCCCCTTTCCCCAGGTCACTGGTATTGGCCCCCACAAATTCTTTCATGTGAAATGGAATGGCTGCCCATTTTTAAAGGAAACTTCTGAAACTGATCCCGGAAGTCCAGCTTCAGCTGGTGCAGAAAGCCCCCCCCCCTCAGTGAAATTTCAGCACTGACTCCCCACACACCACAGCACGGCTGGTCCACTGCATTCAAAAAAGTGGGCTTTGTGCCCCAGCGGTTTGGGAAAGTAAGTTAAAAAAAAGTGTAAAACAATGTGCGGCTGCACGGTGGTTGCAAAGTTTCACCCTTTGAACTGTTCATCATTTTTAAATGTTACGCCACAAACTTAAATGTATTTTAGTGAGAGCAACACAAAGCAGCAAGATTTTGTGAAGTGTAAAAAAAAAATGCAGTGTTTTTCCAAATTTTTGCAAATTAAAAAAACTAAAAGGTGGGCTTGCATATTATTCAGCCCCTGATCCATATTTGTAGGACCACCTTATTTTTTAAACAGCGAAAGAGGGATTCTCACCACTTTGCACTCTTGAGCTGGAATTTTTGCCCATTGTTTCTTCAGAATAGCTCAGTCAGTTTGGGTTGGGTGAACTTTTGTAACCTCAATTTTCAATCAACCACATTCTCAAAGGGATTTAGGTCGGGACTTTGACTGGCCCATTGTTACACTAAATTTTTTGATTTAAACCCTTCCACGTAGCTTTGGCTTTATGGTTAGGGTTTTTGTCTTGCAAGGGTGAACCTATGTCCCAGTCTCAAGTTTTTTGCAGTCTCAACAGGTTTTCCTTGGGATAATCACCAAAAAAAACAAAAAAAGCAAAAAAAAAACCCCCCCAGTCCACAATATGCTTAACCCCCCCTTTAAACCCCCGCACTTCTTTTGACGCGCTGGTGCGGGTCGTTCGTCGCAGCATGTCTTTTGGCGTCGTGTAGACTTCGGGTTTGCGGGCCCCGGGCCGCAGCTGCCTGGGATTGGAGCTGCACACACACCCGAATCCAAAAGCACCTCCTGCGAGCCCGGGGACGGGGAAACCTCCGCAACCCGGTGCTTAACCCCTTTTTTTGCGACATTTCGTTACCCGCTTTTTGCGGGGGATCAAACACCCGGTCCCCCCCCAGAGCCCCGGGAACACTGCACACACTCTGGGGACCTAGAGTACCCCAAACTGTCTGTTATGATTCCAGTGACCAGGGCAACTGTTTCTTCCTGATTACTGCCTTTTCAAAGGACACCGATTAGAATGTATTACCATAATGAATATGGGGAAAACATACTAAGTGTTAAAAAAAAAAAAAAAAAAAATTAAAAAATTTCTTCCTTTATGGATTTTAAAAAAAAAGTAAAAAACAAAAAAGTGTAAAAAAAAAAATGAAAACAAAAATAAATAATAAAATAAAAAAAATATTTAAAAAAAATAATTGTGCATACAACACACAAAAAAAAACCCAAAAATTAGGTATCACACGACCGGGAAAAACCAAAAATTAAACTAAAAGTTATTAAAAGTGAATGTGTAAAACAAATGTAAAAAAAAAACCCCCCAAAAAAAATGTAATAAAAAAAAAAAAAAAAAAAAATTTGCAATTAATTTATAAGTTTTAAAATTAAAGGGGGGGGGGGGGGGGGGGGGTTTTGAGGCGGGATTACTTTCCTCCTTATCCATGGGATAGAATTAAACAAATCATGCAGTCATGAAGGCTGCAGGGGGGGAGGGGGGGGTTGAAGAGAGCTAGGAATAAGGGGGCGTCTCAAAACTTAACTCAAATAATAACTTTACAACAGTTTATTCTCTGTACAGCAAACACAGGGCCCTATACGCACTTTCTCCCCCCCCCTTGAAACCCCTTCCTTTCCCTGTCATCAGATAAGAAGTTTTCACCAACGGGGCCTGCGGCTCCTCTGGTCGGTCTAAGCAAGCTTTTTGGAAAAAGGGATTGAGAAATGCGTACTCTCAAAGGCTTCACTTTTGTAATCACAAATTTAGAAAAATGATTTAAAAGCCCCTTTTTTTGGGGGATCCTTAAAGCAACATTACATAGTGGGAAAACCCCTTTCACTATCCCCATAAAGTAACAACTTTCTGAAAAAAACAGGCCTTTTAAAAACGCTCATTTAAAAAATAAAGTTACAACTGTTAAACGCAAGGGGGCAAAAACAAAAAAAAAAAAGTTCTGGTCATTTAAAGGGGGTTTTGCCACGATTAAGTTGACGTAGGATCCCCAAAATTGGGGTTTTTAAAACACTTTTTTTAAATATATGTAATTACAAAAATTGCGTCAGAAGCTACACCTTCCTTTAAAGCCCTTTGGTTACTTCAAAGCTTCTATTAGATCGACCTACAAAAACTGCTGGCCAGGCTTTCGAGAGAGCTTCTTACTATAGACTGAGCTGCAGAATTTTTTAAGGCACCGGGGGAAAAAAATAAAATTTTTTTTTTTTTTTTGTATGGTTTTTTTACAAAATTACTTTTCTTAGCAGATAAAAGGCCCCCCTCCTGGCAAAACCCCTTTTAAGTTTTTGGAAAGCTCCCTTGGATTCCTCACCCCCCCCCCCCCCCCCCCCCCCCCCCCCCCCCCCCCCCCCCCCCCCTTTTCCCCCCCACCCTCTCTCTCCCCCGCAGCTTCTGACTCGGTGATTTTTTATACATCCTGCGTCCCGACGGGGATAGAAAAAGTATTCTTGGCAAAACCCCTTTAACACTTTTCGGGGCCCGGGGGTTAAAGGTTAATTTAAAACATAGTCACAACAAAAAATATTTTTAATATAAAAACACTTAAAAATAATAAAACCACACCCATAGTTTCTAAAACTCCAAAAGTACAAAAATATTCATAGGGTTTTTGGTGAACGGGAGAGAAAATTTGGGTTTTCTTTTTGAGGGCTTCTATATTTAGTGATTTGGCTTGTATATATTTTTGTGATTTTGTGACTATATTACAACGAAATCACTTGATAAACTCTGTGACCAAACATGCAAACAAAAATGCCATGAAAACAGAGCTTTTTCAGCAACACTGTGGTAAACCCGATTTTAAAGGGGTTCTCCATCCCCAACATTTTTTTTCAAAAAGCGAATAACAAAAAAGTAATCCTCGTTTACCAAATCTCCTGGTGTTTTGTGCCAACTCTTCTTTGCTTTTTCCCCGCAGTCTTCCCCTTTCTTCAGCGATTATGTGTTGTCTATGTCAACATGCCCCCTTTTTTACGCCAATCACAATTTAACACCCCCCGTCACTATGAAGTCTGGTAAAAAAGAGCAATGGGGGCCAAATGCACATCAGCAAGGAGTGGGAAGGGGTTTTTTTTAAAATGCGCATTTTCCTTGCTTTTTTTTACAAAGTTTTACCCAGGTTAAAAAACCCTTAACTCATTAACGATCGCCCCCGACTTTAAACGGGGGTGCAGCGTTAACCCAGACAAGGAATTGTGCGGGTCCCAAACCACAACTGACTAGGAAAAAAAACTATAGTTAACGCTCTGTTCCTTAGCCGTCTCTGTAAAAGCCAAAGGAGTGGAGGAAACCTCCAAACCCGGCATTTAACCCTTTGATTTCCCCCACATAAACAAGGGGCATTTCCCGCTCTGTTTGGTCATCGGACTCCCCTTACCTGATGGATCCAGGCA
>JAODAL010074839.1:0-14224 GCA_025379985.1 Phyllomedusa bahiana
ATGAAAAAAATAATACAATGGTACACCTCAATGATGAAAAAAAGTCTGGTGCTAAATGAAAAGGTAGCAACTAGAAATGACCATTGCACCCAATAATACCACAAAAAAACTCTCCCTCTTACATATAAACCAATTTTATTAAAATTTATATTTTTATTTTATTATTATTTATTTTTGGGGCCCCCCCTGGTTTCGAGCGGTCATCGGTTTCATCATAATTAGGGTCAAACAAGTACAAAGGTAAAAATTATAAAAAAATTTTGGTACGAAGGGAAAAGATCCTGCCTTGGGCTTACGTCTACAAGGAAGGTGGAAAGGGAAAACGAAAGGTGAGGGGCAAATTTGGTTTTGGGATGTTTAGGACAGTAGGGTTATTTTGGGTTAGGCAATCCTGAAGAATGGGTTTTCAGTGTTTTGAGGTGGTGAGTGGGGGGAGAGTCTGAGGTGTTGGGGCTGGGTTACGGAATGGGGAACACGAGGGATCGGGAGATGGTTATGGAGGGTTGACATGGGGAGAGCGGAAAAAGAAGGTCCTTGGGGCGGGATTGCGTGGGGGGAGATTGGGGAGATAAGGAGTTTGTATGGAGGGAAGGTTTATGGAGACCCTTGTGGTAAAGGTTATTAACTTGAATGTTTCGTGGCAAGGGGAAGCCGTAAAAGGGTTTTGGGAAAGGGAGGGGCGGGGGAGTAGCGAAGGGGGGGTGGATAAGACGGCAGCTAGTTAAGGATGGATTGGGGGAGCGAGGGTGCTAGCTGGGGGCCGCAGAAAGGATGTTGCAGTAGTCTGGGGGTGAGAGACGAGGGATGGAAAATTTTTTTGTGCTTTCGAATTTTAAAGAAATGAACGGTGCGAGAGATGTTTTTCAGGTGGGGCGGCAGGGGGGTGAGGGCTTGGATTGCGGCTTAAGGACAATTGGAGTCAAGGGTTATCCAAGGCAGCGGATTGGGGAGTGGTGGAGAGGAAGCCCCTTGACTGTGATAAAATGGTGGGGGATGGATGGGACGGGGGAAAAAAGGGTGAATTGTTTTTCTCCCTTTAGTTTTTGGAGTTGGGGGGAAAGAAAGGGGGAAAAGGACGAAGCATCAGGACCGGAGAGAAGAGAAGCGATATCTGGGCCAGTGTGAGTTGGGGAAGCACAAAGGTGGGGAAAGAAAGCAGCAAAGCTATTGTTGACCCGACCAATATGTAGAAGAAAAGGTATGGGCCCCGGGTGCCCCCGGGGGACACCAACAAGGCGGGGGGGAGGAGGTGGGCGTGAGTGAGGACGCTGATGTCCGATCAGTGAGGAAAGGGGAGATCCAGGAAAGGGCCAAGTCCGTGATGCCGAGGGAGGAGAGGATTTGTATGAGGAGGGGAGTGGTCGACAGTGTCAAAGGCAGAGGAAAGGTCTAGAGGAAAGCACAGAGTAGTGGCGTGAGGCTTTGGCAGTTGTTAGGTCGTTTGTGACTTTGGTTAGGGCGGTTTCTGTAGGGGTTGATGGGGTCGGAAGCCTGATTGGAGCGGGTCAAGGAGAGAGTTGGGGGATAGATGGGGGGAAAGTTGAAGATAGAGGTGTTGCTCTAGGAGTTTAGAGGCGAATGGAAGCAGTGAGATGGGGCGATAGTTGGACAGACAAGAGGGGTCAAGAGATGGTTTTTTAAGGATGGTGTGATGGTCGCATGTTTAAAGGCAGACGGAAAGATGCCAGAGGTTAGCGATAGATTGAAGAGATGGGCAAGGGCTGGGATGAAAAACGCACTAAGGTCAGGGATGAGGTGGGGGGAGTGGGTCAAGACTACAGGTGGTGAGGTTGGATTTGGACAGTAGAGAGGAGAGCTTGTCATGAGTGACAGTAGAGAAGGGAAAGATAGGGGGAATAGTGATGAGCAGGTGTAGAGGTGGTTTGTGGGGACATGCGGGAAATAGAGACAGATGTAGGGGACTGCAGGTGAAGCTTTGTTGATGAGAATTGATCTTAGTTAGGAAGTGAGTGGCGAAGTCATCTGGTGAAAGGAGAGATGGGGGAGGGGGTGCAGGTGGACGGGGGGAGAGCGTTAAAGGGTTTTGAACAGTTGCCTGGGTTGTGAGACAGGAGGATATGAGATTGGGGGAAGTATTCCTGTTTGGCTGATGCGAGTGCAGATTTTAAATGTATGCAGTATTGTTTGTATAAGGTGAAGTCAGCAGTGGAGCGAGTTTTCTTCCAGTGGCGTTTCAGCAATCTAGAAGCTCGCCTCACCCGTTTGGTGGAGTCTGTGTGCAGGGTTGTCTGTTGATTTTGCGGGTTCTTTGTGGTGTGAGGGGGGCGACAGCATCAAGAGTGGAGGTGATTGTGTGGGTTGTAGAATGTGTTGGCTGCATCGGGGTTTCAGTAAAGGAGCAGATGGAAAGAGAGGGGGGAAAGAGATTCAGAGAGAGTGCAGGGGTTAAGGTGTTGTAGGTTTCTACGGGGGAGCAGTAGATTTGGGGCAGGGGGGGGCAGGTGGGGTGGAATTAGTGGAGAATGTGAGCAGGTTATGGTCAGAGATGGGCAGGCCCGCCATTAGGGGGATACAGGCAGTACAGGTGTATGGGGCCCGGCCGGCCTGTGAAGGCAAGGGGGGGCCCGGGGCCGCCGCAGGTAACGCCCCTTGCTTCACAGCAATGGTAGAGAGAATGGGCCCAATCAGCCTGTTCTCACTACATGTCCCTGTTAAAATACTTCAATATGGAGGGGGGGGGTTTTTTTAGTGAGCTCGCACCACATGTGAGGGTCCGTGTTTCCCGTCTCAGTGTCCTAGCTGCGCCCTCTCAGTGGGTTTGAAACAGCATAGCCTAGGCAATTTCAGTGTAACTTACTCCCTCCCCATGCTGTGACAGGAGCAGCCGGCCGGCCCCTCCTCCTCACTGACGCGCCGATCCACAGGCTCCGCCCAGGACACGATTTAAATTAAGAGTCCCCGCCCTGTGGGCGGAGTCTCGGTATGGCGCGTCAGAGGGAGGAGGGGCCCGCTGTTTTCCTTCACAGCACGGAGGAGGAAGTAAGTTACACTAAAATTGCCTAGCTATGCATTTACACCTACTGGGGGCACCAGCTAGGAAAACTAGAACGGAGCACGACCCTCACATGTGGCGGCCTCATCAAAGCCCTCCCCCTCTTTAACGCTGTGGAGCCCACCCAAAGCCCCCTCTCCTCAGCGCTGTGGGGCCCCTAGAAAGCCCCCCCCTCTTCAGCGCTGTGGCCCCTGAAAACCCCTCCCCCCCCTCTCTTCAGCGTTGTGGGGCCCCTAAAAAAGCCCCCCCTTTTCTTCAGCACTATGGGCCCGGAAAAGCCCCCCTTTCTCTTAGCGCTGAGGGGCCCCTAGAAAAGCCCCCCTCTCTTCAGCCTGTGGGCCCCGAAAACCCCCCCCCCCCCCTCTATTCAGCGCTTGGGGCCCCCGGGAAAAGCCCCACTCTCTTCAGCCTGTGGGCCCCGGAAAAGCCCCACTCTCTTCAGCGCTGTGGGCCCCGGAAAAGCCCCCTCTCTTCAGCGCTGTGGGGCCCCTGGAAAGCCCCCCCCTCTATTCAGCGCTGTGAGGCCCCTGGAAAAGCCCCACTCTCTTCAGCGCTGTGGGGCCCCTGGCAAAGCTCCTCTCTTCAGCACTGTGGGGCCCCAGGCAAAGCCCCACTCTTTTCAGCGCTGTGGGGCCTGGCAAAGCCCTCTCTTCAGCGCTGTGGGGCCCCGGCAAAGCTCCTCTCTTCAGCGCTGTGGGGCCTGGAAAAAGCCTCCTCTCTTTAGCGCTGTGGGGCCCTGGCAAAGCCCCCTCTTTTTCAGCGCTGTGGGGCCCCTGGCAAAGCTCCTCTCTTCAGCGCTGTGGGGCCCCTGGCAAAGCCTCCTCTCTTTAGCGCTGTGGGGCCCCTGGCAAAGCCCCCTCTTCTGCGCTGTGGGGCCCCCTGGAAATGCCCCCCTCTCCCCAAATTTCATGTGGGGCCCCTCTCAAAGCCCCCCCCCGCCCCAGCTATGTGGGTCCCATGAGGCTGGGTGAGAGGGGCCCCCACACAGCTGGGGGGCATTGAGCAGGCCCCACATGATTGGAGAGGGGAAAAGCTTTGACAAGGGTCCCCACACGGCTGGAGGGGGGACTCCATCATCTCAGAGGCCCAGCATTGCGTTTAAAAATAGGGGCCTGCACTGCTCAAAGAGAGCCGCGCTCCGTGTCTATAGTTGTGCTAAAATAGCTTCACATAGTGGGGGGCTTGAGGAGAATCTCCACATGGCTAGGGGAGACTTGAGCAGGGGCCACCGGTGGGTGAGTGGGCCCCACACAATTTTCTCCCACTACCTACCTACCTGGCTAACTATCTACGGGGAGCCCGCTAGCTACCTACCTGGCTATTTTATCTATCTACGGGGAGCCCGTTTAGCTACCTACCTGGTTTACTTATCATCTACGGGGAGCCCGCTAGCTCCCTTTACCTGGCTACTTATCAAATCTACGGGGAGCCCGCTAGCTACTATCTATCTAACGGGACCCCGCTAGAACCTACCCTTTTCTACGGGGGAGCCCGCAAAGCTACCTATCTATCTACGGGACCCGCTAGCTACCTATCTATCTACGGGGACCCGCGGGCTACCTATCTATATACGGGGGAGCCCGTAGCTACCTATCTACGGGGAGCCCGCTAGCTACTATCTATCTAGGGGGAGCCCGCTAGCTACCTATCTATTCTACGGGGGAGCCCGCTAGCTACCTATCTATCTACGGGGAGCCCGCTAGCTAGCTACCTATTCTATCAAACGGGGAGCCGCTTAGCTAGCTACCTATCTTCTAGGGGGAGCCCGCTAGCTACCTATCAAATCTACGGGGAGCCCGCTAGCTACCTATCTATCTACGGGGAGCCCGTAGCTACCTTATCTATCTTCGGGAGCCCGCTAGCTACCTATCTATCTACGGGGCCCGCTAGCTACCTATCTATCTACGGGAGCCGCTAGCTACCTATCTATTTTCGGGAGCCCGCTAGCTCCCTATCTATCTAGGGGGAGCCCGCTAGCTACCTATCTATTACGGGGGCCCGCTAGCTACCTATCTATCTTACGGGGAGCCCGCTAGCTCCCTATCTATCTACGGGGAGCCGCTAGCTACCTATCAATCTATGGGGAGCCCGCTAGCTACCTATCTATCTAGGGGGAGCCCGCTAGCTACCTATGAAACTTCGGGAGCCCGCTAGCTACCTATCTATTTTACGGGAGCCCGCTAGCTCCCTATCTATCTACGGGAGCCCGCTAGCTACCTATCTATCTACGGGAGCCCGCTAGCTACCTATAAATCTTAGGGAGCCCGCTAGCTACCTTTATCTATCTACGGGGGCCCGCTAGCTACCTATCTATCTACGGGAGCCCGCTAGCTACCTATCTATCTACGGGGGGCCCGCTAGCTACCTATCTATCTACGGGGAGCCCGCTAGCTACCTATCTATCTACGGGGAGCCCGCTAGCTTCCTATCTATCTACGGGGACCGCTAGCTACCTTTTAAAATCTACGGGGAGCCCGCTAGCTACCTATCTATCTACGGGGAGCCCGCTAGCTACCTATCTATCTAGGGGGAGCCCGCTAGCTACCTATCTATCTACGGGGAGCCCGCTAGCTACCTATCTATCTACGGGGAGCCCGCTAGATACCTATCTATCTACGGGGAGCCCGCTAGCTACCTACGGGAAGGGGCCTGTATAACTAACTACTTAGGGGGGTTATGTACACCAAAACTACCAGGGCACTAAGGGGGTAATTTTTTACCTTTTTTGGGCACTATGGATGGGAGTTTGAACATGGGGAAGACATAAGTGGGAGGATGATAAGAGTGAGGAACCCTCAGGTGTTTGTGAAAATTTCTGCAGGGACGAGTGGTGCCCGGAAAAGGGTCGCCAATGGCGGTCTGGACTGGATGGAGAAGAAAACAAAACGTGAACAACTCATCAGCGGGATGTCACCTGTGAGTCACAAGCTGTAACTGCACTGTGTGCACTTGTATCTACCACTTATGGTCACTGTATGGAGGTATTATTGCTCTTGGTGTAACGGCTTATTTTTTAGTTTAAAAGTAAAGTGGTATTATTTAGTCTCTCTATGGTGGAGATATGTGGTGATGATGTGGTGGAATGATTTGGTTTGTGTATATTGTTATTGTATTGGTCTGGGTATACTGGTTTGGTCAGTAACATTATAGTGGTGAGATACAGTGATCATGTGGCGGTATTTGCTGGCTCATGTATACAAACTGACCTGTACAATATAGATAAACTGTACGTTGTAAAATACAACGAGAACGAATCCAAAAACAATGGTGCAAATGCATTTTTATTTTTTTTGGGGGAAATGGTAGGGGGCGGTGTTGATAGGGGGCAAAGTTGGTCGAGGGGGGACCCCGATGCTTCAGCTGTATGGGGTCCCGAAATTTCTGATGGCGGCCCTGGAGATGGGTAAAGGAGAGATTGAGGTGTTAGATAGAGGACAGAGGTGGGTGAAGATGAGGTCCAGTGTGTGTCCATCTTTATGAGTGGCTCCAGAGGTCCAAATGGGTGAGGCCGAAGGAAGAGGAGAGTGACAGGAGTTTTGTTCGTAGTGGAGCAGGGGGTGTCGATTGGGGTGTTTTAAAAACCCCATGATAATAGTGGGGATGTCAGTGGAGAGAAAGTGGAGGAGCCAGGAAGAAGGGGTCAAGGAAGGTGGTGGCAGGGCCTGGGGGAAAGATAAACAACAGCCACTTGGAGGTTTGAGGCGCAGTAGATGCGGAAGGAGTGCACCTCGAAGGAAGGGAGGGTGAGGGAAGTGAGTGGTGGAATGGAGACAAAAGAGCAGGTATCTGACAGATGAAGGCCTACACCGCCGCCATGTTTACTTCCAGAGTGGGGGTGTTGGTAAACTGAAGCCCACCTTAAGAGAGTGCAGCAGGGGAGGTTGTGTCAGAGGGTGTCAGCCAGGTTTCTGTTTTTGTCCAAGGAAGGATAGGTTGCGGGAGATGAAGAGGTATGGATGAATGGAAGCTTGTTGCCCGCAGAACGTGCATTCCAGAGAGCTCCAGACATAGGGATAGATATAGCGGGGGTGAGGGGAATGAGCTTTATATTTAAGGGGTTTGGGGGTTTGTGCTTCTTGGCCTGTAAGGGGCAGGTGAAATAAGAGTGGGGATGTGTTGAGGGGGCCCGGGATTGGGGGATATGTCCCCCAGCAAGGAGAAGCGGGAGAGTGTGGAAAGGTGGTGTGTGGTGAGCAAAGGGGGTTTGCGTTAGGTTTGGTGAGAGAATTGTTGTAATGTGTGAAGAGGAGGAAGAGTAAGGTCAGGTGTGAAGGTAGGATAGACGGGGAGATATGGGAAATCGTTGCCCAGTGTGGGTGTTAAGGATTAGGCAAGAGGGTTTTGAGGAATAGGGAGGTAGTTTTTGATAGTGGCCTAGAAAGTGGCATGTGTGGTGGTGGTAAGGCTATAAAACAAGACTAATCTAATGGTTACCTTAAGGTAATTCCTGGTTTATTTCTGGCTTCAATTCTGGTATTAATTCTGAAGTCACACTTATGGAATTGCACTTCATGGATATTTCATTATGGTATTTTCATCACTGACCCGCCAAAAAGATCACCTATATTTAATTTAACGCCTCCACGAGAAGATGAAACACGGCGCGGCTTCTCGGACACGCCAGATGCACTTCCGGTGAAGGATGATCACATGTACAGCAATTACTTCCGGCAAAAAAGGTGCTGCCGCGCCTGCACGAATCTCAGTGGAGCGCAAATGTGCTCCAACTGAGAAAATACGACTGCGCATGCGTAAAAAAAGCCGCGCAGTCAATAATAGAGTCCCGGCGGAACACTGATCCGCTCCAACCTAAGAGAACACTGCAGTACATACAAGATGCAACTGCGACTGCATAGTTTAGAATAAAAAATAGTCAACACAAGTGAAAAGGGACAAAAATCAAACCTATGTCAATACAATATTATAGATAGTCACAGTCTATATACTCACAGGCGCTGTAGGGCTAAACCCACAACGCCTATTACAAGACACATATAGGTGTGCATAAGATAATTATAATTAAATAGATTATAGAGGAGGAGAATTGAAGTGCAATGCACCAAACCCTTTGACAAACCCGTACATTATTTGGACCCTAATAGGGGAAAGGGTTGCCCAAATTGGAAAAGTAAAATTTTAAAGACGTTTTTCCCAAATTTGAAAGTTTGGGAGGGGAAAAAATTTGAAAAACAGGATTTAAGTATCTTTTTGGGAAACGCTTTACCTCTGAAGATTTTTTGTGTGAAAATTTCTCATTTATTGTATTTTTCGGAGGCTTTTTAAAAAAAATTTAAAAAGAATTTTACGGAAGGAGGGGGGAAAATAATTTGCTTTGGATTCGAGATGCAATTTCACAATGGTACGGGGGCCAAAGTGCTGGGGCCCGGCCCCCAAAGTATAAACCAGAGTGGGGTTTCCCCCCCAAATATAAAATGGCTCCATGTTTGGGACTTTATAAACAATGTACAAACAACTCCGGATATGATACCTCCTAACCGTCCTAAATGGGGGGGGGGAAGCAATGCCCCAGTATCCTGTGAGGGTTTTAGGAGAAGCCCCCCGAATAATCAGGTTGTCCCCCGGGATCCAGCATATGCCTCTCCCTGTTCCCCACACAAAATTTCACATACCCCTTAACTTTAATTTTTATATTTTGATTGCCCGGAGGTCTAAATTTTCCGATCAAAACCCTTTTAGGGTTGTCTTAATTTTATGACATTTTATTTTTGTAAATGAAAAATGTGGTAACTCTTTCTTAAATACTAAAATTGGGTAAATGCAAGGGCTCAGACATTTGTTTATTTTTGGGGTAAACCAAAAGTCATGGATAGGGGAGTGGCCCAAGAAATAGGGGAAATTAAAAAATAAAACCTTTTGTAAAACGATATAACAGAATAAAGTTACTACATCAGACCAGCAAGGGTGAAAATCATTTTGGGCAAAAAGAAGGGCGAAATAAACAAGTGGGGGGCAAAAAAAGTAGGCCCCTTTTTTTCTCATTAGAAATTACAAAATTAATCAACCCGGGTTTTTTTCCCTAAGAAACAAAAAAAAAAAAACTTAAATTTCCATAACATTTAGCTTAAAAAACCCTGCATGCCTGCCTTAAAAATGGGCCCCAAACCCTGCCTGCCTACAAATTTTTGGGGGCCCCCGTTCCTACCTTAAAAACCCTTTTCCTGCCTATATGGGGGGCCCCCTTTTAAAACCCACCTAAACCCTGACTGCTTTAAAAAGGGGGGCCATACCAAAACCCAAACCGCCTACCTATATGGCCCCCCCATAGCCTAACAAACTAGGGTACCTGGGGGGGGGCTAAACCTTTTAAACCACTTTCATACCCATGTGAGGCCCCCGTAAGGCCAAACCCACCTGGAGGGGTGCCACCTAACTGGGGCCAAATACAGTCCCAAACCCAGCGGGCAATCCAAAAGTTTTTTCTATGGGGCCCTGGTTCTCTAGTTACATCCCCGGGGATTGTTTCAAAAAGGGGAGAGAATTTGAGAAGGGCGAAAAGGGAAAAAAATATCAAAAAACTGCAGAAATAAATTTTAAATTTTCCCCTTTAAAAAAGATCAGAAATGTTTGAAATTTGGGTTTCAAAGGGTCAGGGAAGCCCTTTAGAAATTTTTAGTGCCCCATACAGCGAAGCGTCTGGGCCCCTTTCCCCATAAACCCCCGTGAAAAGGGCCCCTTTGTTCCTGGGCCCCATACAGCAGTCCCCCCTTACGCCTTTACGGGGGGCCCTGACAAAACAAAAAAACGGGGTTTGGGAAAAAATACACCACCTACTAGATCATGAATAAAAGAATGGCAGTGAAGCCCCCAAAAAGATAAACCCCAGGGGGAGTAAAAAGATCTTCATTTTTCTGTGAGTTCTACAAAAAATCAGAAGGCACCGACTAAACCCAAAGTTTTTTGTAGAAACCCTCGTAAAAAACAAAATAAAGTTTGAAAAAGGTTTAAAGTCTACCAAAAGAAACACATGACTGGTCTAAGAAAAGAGGGAATTTCCGATTGACAGTGAGAGTAAGATTTATTATGGTCAAAAGTCCACAGTAGCTGTTAGATGACCTAGACACTGAATTAAGCACGTCTTTTCAGGGCTGCGGCGCTCGTCTGCAGGGAACAACGCTCTGCAGAAGTGTCGTGACCCCCCTGATCCCCTTTCGTGGCAGCCTTTGAGTGACAGAGGTCCAGCCAGTTGGACAGGGGGGTGTCCACCACCAAGGGGAGAACCAGGGGCCCGCCCCCAATCAGCGAGGGGGGGAAATCCGGGAACAAAATTAAAACCCGGGGAAGGCTGAGGTGCGCTGTGATTTTTTCGGGGTGCCTTGTATTTCCTTTGTGCTATTTTTTTTTTTCCCCTCACCAGTGTCCCTGACCCCGGTTGTTTCGACCCTGTCTTGCTCTCCTTTTCGACCTCCTCCGCGTGTTTTAAACCTCCCCCTTGTTTTTGTTTACCCCTCGGGTTTTGTTTTGTGGTGGGGCGTTCCTGAATTGGTATTGCCCCGAACTGTCTACATTTACCTCCTGAGGCCCCCCCATCTAGTAGGAAAGGGACTGTGCCCAGTTGACACTGCGTCTAGTGCCAGAAAAGTAGGCAGGGAAGGGGGCTGGGTTCAGTCAGGCCCCTGTCCCTCCCTTGACGGACTTATCACAGGAAAAAACCCGCATGCTCCCATCACAAGAACCCCATGACAGCTCTGGTAAGCAATGCAGGGGCTTACCGGGTAGTTCAGGATCTGGCGTAGGGTTTACAACAGCAGGGACTTCCTCAAGCTGGGGGTCCCCCGGCCTCCTTTCCCCCTGGGAGCCTTTATCCAGTTGCCTGAAAGGTTTCTCGGGCAACAGGAAAGGGCCCTTTTTTTTGGCATTTAGGTGGGATGTCGCCTTACTTTGGGCCCCGCAGTCCTAGGCAAGGGGAACAAAAGTGGGAAAGTTATGTCCCTACTTCAGGGTCCCCCCAGGAGTTGGCATTTTTTTTTACCGCCTGATTCGCCAAAAATGTCTTCTGGGGGCAGGTTCTTTCCCACCTTAAGGGTACTTTTTGATGCCCCGATGGGGAAGTGTGGTGAAGCTCAGCTACCCATTGGGGCAGGGCAAAGGATGGGGAGGAGTTTTGCTCTAAATTTTGCGCGGTGTGTTTTTTGCTGGGTGGAACGACCCCGTTTTAATGCCAGTTTAGATTAGGGTTTTTAGTGCCATGTAAAGGGGATTTATTTGGCTTACCCTACCTCTGGACTTTATAGGCTTGGCATACCCGTCGTCTGGACGATGTTTTAGGGATAACGGGAAAAGGTTCCCCCCCCCGGTGGCCCACAAGGGTCACCTTAAATCTGTTGTTTCCGATTAAAACCTAGGGAGCCCAGAAGTGGGGGCTTCTTCCGCGACTTTGCTAGTGCCGTGGGGGCCTATTTTGCCCCAGGGGTTGTCTTCAAAGGAATGGATTGGGAGTGCCCAAAACGAAAACCAGGCCAGAAAAACTTAGTGCCTAGGTGTTTTTGGCCTAGGCAACAAGTATTTCTATTTTGTATCCAAAAAGTTTTGGTTAAGATCCATATTTGTTTGTCGGGTTCTGGGAATGCTTTTGTGCATTCTGGGCAGCCCCCAATTTTGAAAAACGCGCCCTTCGCCAAAATGTTGGGCCTCCCTTGCAGGCCTTTTTTGAGTCCCGGGGGTTTGTGGAAAATTGAAAAATTCTCCTCTGACAAGGGGACAATCCAACATTGTACTCTGAGCTTGAATTTGGTAGGATCCTCGTACTGAGAAGTGTATTTATTTTTCATGGGGGACCTGCCCGCTGATGGGTTTTTTGGGGTGCCCTGGTTTCTTTAAAAAATAACCTGGGGGCTTGACTGGAATTCAGGAGACTTTTCAAGTGGGGACAAACCCCGTGTGCTGACAGTGTCTTCCCGTCATTGGGCAAATACAGAGGGAACAATTCCGTTTTCATTGTGACTTTGCTCAATATTTTCTCAGAAACAGTGGAGATATACCCCCCCTAGATTTAGACGGCCAAAAACCTATTACCCGGTGAAGTTTCCCCAAAGGGGGGATTAATAAACTGTCAGGTCGGAGAGAATAGCCATGAAAAAATATATTACAGAAAGCTTACAGAAGTGGGCGTATCCAACCTTCGTTCCCTAGGGTGCGGGTTTTTCTTTGTGGGAAAAAGGGTGGAGGCCTCCGTCCCCTGCAAAAGACTTTTGTGAACTTAAAAGGATAATGGTAAAAAAAACAATATCCCCCTTTCCTTATTCCCGATATGTTAATCAAACCGGGGGCAAAGTGGGTTTTTTCCCAAATTAGCCCGAGGGGGGGGCCTATAACCCCATCCTATCCAGAAGGGGGTTGGGAGAAAACGCGTTTAACACCCTGAGGGTCAATTTTTAGTATTGGTGATGCCGTTGGGGGTTGGGTTTTTGCTCCCGTGGTCTTCCAGAATCTGGTTAATGTTTTTTTCCGAGAACTCATTTGGGTTTTTGTAAAGGGCGTTTTTTTCCTGGATGCATTTTTTAAACCTTTTTTGGGAATTTTGGGCGCACCGTTAAACACCACGACAGGTATTTCAAATCCTGAGAGAAAAGTTTGTTTGCAACTTGAAAAATGTTTTTTGCAGTGCAGGGGTATTTTTTTTTGAATAATCCTGAATCCCAATTCTTTCGTATGGACCCCCGTTAAAATTTAACTTTCTGATTGGGGGCGCCCTTCGTCCCCTGAAGGCCATCAAAGGGTTTTCCCGGGTTTGCTAATTACTTTTGTAAATTTATTCATATTTTTCTGTCTTAGTTTGGCCTTGACTGAATGACAAGAAGGGGGGTAAAGTTGTAATGGCCCCCTGAACCATGAGGCATTGAGAAGCTTAAGCAGTGTTTTGTTTAGTCCTGTGTTGATTCAAGCAGATCATACCAAAAATCTTTTTTTTGTTAAAGGGTTGATGCTTTTGAGTATGGTGCAGGGACAGTCTTGTCTCAGGGGTTGTTTTTAGACTAACCTTCGCCCTTGTGCCCTTTTTTTACGTAAATTTTTTTTCGCTGAAAAGGAAATTTTTACGTTGGGAATCGGGAGTTATTGGTATTAAATGGGCCTTTTTAAAGGAAAAGGCGCCCCCTTCCCCGGGGTGCCCGCATCAAGTCCGGTCCTTATGATATAGAACCCACCTTTTTAAGAATGCAAAAAAAGGGTTTTTAAAACCTATCAGGCAATTCATTATTTTTTTCGTTTAACTTTAATTTTAAGACCAGGTTCAAGAATGTTTTAAAACCGATGGCTATTTAAAGTTTTGGCCAGCCCCGCTTCCAGGGGATCCGGGGTTTTCCCATAGCCCAAGGAGACTGTTGTCTCAGCTATTTCCCCTGATTTAGCCATGGAGATTAACCCCTTAAGCCGAACACCTGAAAAGTAGTTAATGACCAGAACATTTTTTTCGTTTTTGCCTCCTTGCGTTTCAACAGTTGTAACTTTTTTATTTTTTCAATGACACAGTTGGATGAGACCTCGTTTTATTCGAGACGAGTTGTACTTTATGGGGGAATAGTTTAAGTTCACTCATAAATAATTGCAGTATTTTTTTTAATTTTTTTAAAAAATGTTTTTTTGTTTTTTTAATTTTTTATTTACACCATTCACATTTCACCTTTAACTTGTTAGATTAATTATACAGGTTATTACGATCGTGTGGATACCAAATGGGGTTTGGTTTTTTTTTTGTGTGTGGGAATTTCTGCACAATTATTTTTTATTAAATATTTATTTTTCATTTTATTCTTTTTTTATTCCTTTTTTTAACACTTTTTATGGGTTTTTTTACTTTTTTTTTTACTCCCATGAAGGGAGAAAATGTTTTACATTTTTTTTATTTTTTATTTTATTTTTTACACTTACTAATGTATTAGCATATTCTATATGCCTAATACATGCTAATGTGTGTCAGTTTGACACAGGCAGTTATTAGGGACAAACACACAGTGCGTCCTAATCATGGCTTCATAACAGACAACTCTGGGGCCACTCTAGGTCCCCAGAATTGCTGTGCAGCGTCCCTGGGTCTGTCGGGTACGGGTGTTCCGATCAACCGACAGAGCAGGGGAACCCTTTGATTTTTTCGCTGCGGTAACGCACCGCCGCAATCAAAGGGTTTTTAAAACATCGGGTTTGCGGGGTTTTCTCCGCTCCCCGATGCCTGCAGGCATCTCTGGGGAAGGGGGT
>JAODAL010074840.1:0-14223 GCA_025379985.1 Phyllomedusa bahiana
CCCCCCCTTTGCGCCTCTTTCCTCTCCCTGCCCCCACACACACTAAACCGGGTGCGCGGCGGACTTTTCCCCCCGCATGAAATGACCGCACTACCTCCCCGGTGGCAATGTCAGGCGCAGCGCCGCACTGCCCTAAGTCCCACACTCGCCTAACACACAGGCGAGGGGGGCGGCGGACTTTACATGGGAAGTAGAGCCCCCCGGGCCCCCGGCCCCCGACAAAAAATCGGGCAAGATTCCCCCGGGAAAAAACGGGCCGGAAAGGGTGGCCCCCCGGACCCGGCGAGATTCATACATTTTCCCCAAAGTGGGGGGCATTTATGAAGGGGGCTGGCCAAAATATCTCCCCGTTTTTTTCACCTGAAATCGGGCCCACCCCCAATTCACTACTTTTTGAAATGACCCACAAACTAAAACCAAATAAACTAAAAGTTTTAAATAGTTTTTAAATTACAGCAATTCAAAGGCACTTTAACTGCGGGATCGGTAGAGCACTTTAAAAAGGGGGTTTACCTGACCCGGGAAATTTGTGGGAAACAAGCGCTAGAATGTCCCTGATTTATGCCCGGGCAGGTAGGGGGGGGTTTTAAATAAACCCGGGGCGCACTTTCTAGGCCCATTATTATGCACATTAAATTTGCCGAAAAAACCCCCAAAAATTTCATACTCCCCGGCCCTTTAGTGCCTTCAATATAGGGGCCATGCATTTTTAAATGTAAATTTAAACCCTTTAAGATCTTCCTGATTTTCATCATGCATGGGGGTAATTTTTTTTAAAAGGTAAGATTAAACTTATTAACAAAAGGGCTTAATGCCTAAATGAGTGTTTGTCCAGAAGAAAAAAAGGGGTACATTTGCCCCCCCCCCTGGTGATGGGGGGGGTGAAAAAGGCTTTTACCACATAAGAGAGGACACCAGAAATCAATAAAACTTTATGGGTTGGGGGAATTTAAATTTTTAAAGCCCAAGGTTTTAAAATTTAAAGGGCCCTTGGTAACATCCTAAAAAAAGAATTTGCAAAAAAAAATAATAATAACCAATGTAAAACATGGAAAAAACGGGCAGAAAGTACAAACCCTACATAGTAGAGCCACTTTTAAAGTCCCCCTTTTGGTCATTTCTTTTACACAAAATTCGAAATTTTACATAGTTTTTTAAGGTCGAAAAAAAACAAAACGTCCTTTTCATTTTCACCTATGGCCCTTTAAAAATTTAAAAACCAGGGGAAAGGGAAAAAACCCACCATGGGGGTAAACCCAAAATTGCCCTTTTTTTTAAGGAAAAAATTTAAAATTTGGACCTCCAATCGGGCAATCAAAAATAAATCCTTGGATCAATGACCTTTTCCCTTCAGAATCCTAGTCACTATAACTTTTTAAGGGTTTTTTTATGTTTCTAGAAATGCACCCCAGGTCCTTTTTTAATCCTTTTAAAGTTAATTTCACCATGACAAGTTTCTCGGGCACGAGCTCCACATCTCACTGCTCTTACAGTAAAAATCTCTTTCTAGGGTTTATGAAAAACTTTCTTTTTCCTCAAACTTAGAAAAATGCCCCCTTTTCTAAAAACAACCCAAGGAATAAAAAAAATTTTTAGCGAGA
Organism: Phyllomedusa bahiana; assembly: GCA_025379985.1. Lineage (NCBI taxonomy): Eukaryota > Metazoa > Chordata > Amphibia > Anura > Hylidae > Phyllomedusa > Phyllomedusa bahiana. Next base: position 1,602 of record JAODAL010074840.1, read on the forward strand.
ATCTAAAATTGGGCCCTTTTAATAAAACATACATATTTTTTTAATTTTTCCCCCCTAAAGGGGCCGGGTTTTTTCTTTTAAACTAAAAAAAACCCTAATCTTGCCAATTTTTCCCGGTGTACGAATCCACCCATTTTTTTTATTTTTTTGGGTTCCCTCCCTTTTGTACCTTTCAAGCTCTAAAAATGCCCTTTCCTGTGCACGGGTGCCCAAAACTGTACAAAATTTTTCCATGTGTGGTCTGCCCATGACTTGTAAAAATGGGAGAAAAATTTTTCTCATCTTGTGCATTTTTCCCCCTTTTTAAAATACCCCCCAAATGACCCTTTTTTTTGAAATTGGGCAGCGTTTGACTGACAAGGGCGGGCAAACAATTAAGTTACTGTCCACCGGGGTTTTCCCAAGCCCTTTTTTCATGCCCACTTTTACCCAGTAATAATGGAAGGGATTTTTCCCTCACATTTACTTTAACCTTGCATTTTTTCCATTAAAATCTCATCTTCTAATTCTCTCCCCAAAACCCAATATACCCAAAGATCCCTTTGAAAAGAACATTGTCCTCTAAACTGTTTTATTAATTTACAGAGCTTGTAAACATCGCAATGATGGATATTCTAAATGCCCAATCTATTGTAAGTTCCCTTAATGAATTTTATTAAAGAGAATAGGGCCCAATATTGTCCCCTTGGGGGGTACCCCACTAGTTAAAAGGGGTCCCAGTTTTGAGTAAGCCAAAAACCCTTAAAAACACCACCCCTTTGTTTTTTATCACGGGGGAAACCCTAAAATTAAACCCCCTTTAAAAAAGCTTTTTCCCCCCAATCCAAGCTTTTTCATTTTTTTTTACCAACCTTTTATGTGGGAAACCCTATCAAATCTTTAGAAAATGATATATAAATTTCCCCCCCTCCCCCCCAATCCAGTTTTAAAATTTAAACTCCTCATAGAAGGGTGATGAATTACTTGCAGGACCGATCCTTTAAACCCCATGCCCGGAACGGAAAATTTTACATTTTTTTTCCAGTGAGAAACCCAGGATAGCATCTCTTTGAAAACCTTCAAAACATTTTATCTACAACAGAGGATAAAATTACCTGCCTATATTTTCCAGGATCGCTTTTTGACCCCTTTGAATATTGGCACCACATCTGCTATGCGCCACTCCTTTGGGACATACCCTGTTATTATACATAATATAATATAATTTATATTAGCAAATTAAGGTAAGGATCCCTATGATATCAACTATCTGCAAAGGAATATAGTTTTGTTTGGAAACAAGCATTTAATGATGGTCTAGCCTATTTGATGGATAGATCTTATGGGTGGGGGCCCAGATTGAGTCATAACTAAGGCAACCCCAAATGAAGCTATGGAACTTATACCTTGACAATAGACATCATGAAAAACAAAGAACAGTAAGAGAAGTAATTATGACACTGTGATAATCAGATATTCCAAATGTCAGGATCAGGGCCGTTCCTAGGGGCGGGGGATCACCCGGGACACCAGGGCTCCGCTCACCCGAGGGGGCGCAGCGGCCACCCGCCTCACCCGCCCTTTGATTAGTCTCTGACTCTGCATAGCCATTGTAAAACAGCCGTGCAGAATCAAAGCCAGCAGCTGCACACGCTCTGTGCAGCTGCTCCTACAGGGAGGAGGCAGGACGGATGGTTTTCGCTCTGCTTCCTCCCTGAAAAGTACAAGTCAGTCAGCGCTGTACAAAACACAGCAGTTTTCGCAGCGTCGCTTTCACCACCCGGCCCCTGCGTGGTGACCCCGTGAGCTGAGTGTGGGGGTAAGGGCGTGGGGGAGTCATGCCGCTTACACTGAAACACCAGATCCCGGACTTGGCAGCACTGCGGGAACCTGGAAAGGGAGTAAGTTTTTTTTTCTTTTATTATCATTAGCTATAGGGGGCAAACTATCTGGTTACGGGGGGGGGGGGTTAACTTTGCACAGGGATAAACTACTGGAAAAGGGGCTTGTTGGTAAGGGGGGGCTGCTAAAAGGGTACAGGGGCAACCTGGCACAGGGGGTATTACAGGGCAAGTGGGCTACTATCGGCTACAGGGGCAACATCTGGCTACAGGGGGCTGCAATGGCTACAGGGGCAAAAAGGGCTACAGGGGCTCTACATGGTACGGCAATATTGGCTACGGGGTTGTTACATGAAAAACAGGGGGCACATCTGGCTACGGGCAACAATCGGGCTACGGGGGCTGCTACATGGTAGGGGGGGCAAAATCTGGCTACGGGGGGCTGCTATTGGTAGGGGGGGAAAAACTATTGAATCAGGGGGTTAGAAAGAAACAGGGGGTATTACATGCTACAGGGGGGCTCTACGGGCACAGGGGGGCTGCTACATGGCTAGGGGGAACTGCTACTGGCACAGGGGTTTACTTCGGCACGGGGGCAACATCTGCTACAGGGGGGTTTTTAAGACTACGTGGGTATTACATGGCTCAGGGGGTCTACTATCTGGACAGGGGCAACATCTGGCTACAGGGTTAAAAAAGACTACAGGGGGGGCATTAAAGGGCTACAGTGGGCTACTATCTGGCTCAGTGGGTATTTTTCGGGCTACAGAGGCTCTTAAGGCTAAGGGGTTTACATCTGGCTACACGGGTTTTAATGACTACAGGGGGGTATTAAATGGCTAAGGGGCTATACGGCTACATGGGCTACTTTCTGGCTACAAGGTGGGGCTGCACATGGCTACAGGGCAAATAGCACTACGGGGGCCTATTAAATACATAATGGGGATCTATATTTCTCTTATTGGGGTCTTTTATAACTACCTACGCAAAAGGGGGGACTGAGAACCTCCTATTACACCCCTAAAGTTTAATACAAATTGGGCCCCATCACCTACTAATTGGGACTGCCACTTAGTTTGGGGGTTTTTTACCTTTTCACTTTTTCTGTTTGGGAAAAAGGGGGTAATTATTACCAAAGGGACGCTAGAAATTGGGAGTTTAACTAGATAGGAATTGGTAAAAAGCGCTAAAAAAAAGAGGAGTCTAAGATATTTGTTTTGTAACAGTGAAAAGTTTTGGCCAAGGGGGAAGACATTATGGCGGTCTGGGACGATGGGGAAAAAGAAGAAGAAAAGAGAACAATTCTTCAAGACGTCCTGTAAGTGCCTGATATAACTTTTTAATATTATATGTCTGCAGAGCCTGTGTAACAAAAGGTATGGTCACTGTTTTCTGGTAATATAGGTTTTAGTATAATGGTTTTTTATTTCAGTCAAAAGTATTGTTTTATTATTCAGTCACTTTTGTGGGTATGTGGCCAGGGTTTGGTGGTTTTTTATTCATCGTATTGGTTTGGGAATGTTTCTTGGTGTGGTGGTATTATCAATCACTATGTTGGGGAAAATTTTAGTCATGGGGTGGTGTTATTATTTCGACCAAAATATGTGTGTATTCTGGTTTTTTGAGCAATGGTTTTTGGTAACTTAGGCACCATTTTGTTATTTTATACATAGCACATTGGTTAAAGCCTAATTTTGGGTTTGGTTGATGGTTATGCACTGTGTCACATTGTGGGACATTATGTTACGGGGGGGGGGGGATTTTTCACCTCCCCTAAGTGCAATTTACCTAGGAACGGTCCTGGGCAGGATATATATGGAACATGTACTGGCTTTTATCAATAAGTTAAAAATGAAAAAATTCCCCACCCCCCCCCCTAATAATACAGCCCAAAAATGCATATCAAGCCAACAAGGAACACTTAAGGATTTGCTATTGGAAAAACCCCCCTCCCCTTCACAAAAAAAAAAATTGGCTTTCTATTTTTTTTATTATTTTTTTTTTTTTTCTATACTTTGTAGCCTCCTTTCTGTGCACCTGGGCAATAGTAATGTTTCCTGTCTTCCACTGTAAAGCCACAAGATTCTTTCTGTGCTCCCCCTGTCCTTCCCCTCCGCCTTAATTTTAGTAAAATTTCCTCCCCTTTTATCACTTTTTGTTTAAAGCTTTAGGAGGCAGGAAACAAAGGGGGTGGTTTTCAAAATCTACCCTTTAAAAAACCCAAACCCCTTTGGTTTCTTTTATCTTCCCGGGGGTTCCCACACAGCTGTTTTCCTGTGTGTTGAAGAGAAACAGAAGTTCTTTAAAAATAATTTTTTTCCCCCCCATCAACAGCTGATTTGACCCGCCAGGAAAATACAGATATTTATTAGGAATACCCCCAAAAAAAGTGCCTAACACTTTGTTTTTTTTTTACCCGGACAACTCCTTCAAGGGAAACTGGGAAATTCCCGGGGGGAGCTTAGAAATGAAGAATGCAAAATCTAAATGCAAACCAATTCCCCCAAAATAAGGGTTTTTAAGCGACCCGTCAGGGGCGCCCCGAACCGACACAGACAAATGTGAGGCCCCTGCCAAATGGTTTCCCCCCAACCCCCGTCCCCGCCTTTTGGGGTGCCCGATTTTTAATTAGGGCGGCCCCGCCCAGAAAAAACTGAGCACTATATGAATAGTGTGGGAAAAAACAAGACGGTTAAACAATACCCAAAAACAATAAAGGGAAAGGAAAACAAGGGCCAAAAACGGGTAACTATTCCCCGGGGAAAGCCCGGGACAAGTTAGAAGGCAAAAATAAACGTGGGTCCAAGCAGGGGTAAAATTTAACCCCGGGAGCAGGCCCGGGCTGCCCAATTGGGCAAAGGCCCCGGGGATTTGCCCGGGGGCCCCCTGGGGTCCGGGCCGCAGGGGCCGGGTCGGATGTCCGGAGGGGAAACCCGTTTTCCCCCCCTTCCCCCCGGGGGCCCCTTTCCGGGGGCCGGGGCTTGGGGGGGCCAACAGGGGGCCCAAAAAGGTCGCATTAGCTACCCCGGGCCCCTGTGGCAGGGGGAACCCACAGGCCCCCCTTGCCAGACGGGTGGGACGCCGGGTCACCCCCGACCCAGCCAATGTAGCCATCCCCGGGACCCCCCTGCACCCGCCGGGGGTGCAAGCAGAGCCGGGCTGAAAAAGCGGGGATCTTCTGATCCCGTTTTGTTCAGCTCCCAGGAGGCCGCGGGCAGGCGCGCAATGTGGTGACGTCATCGCGCGCGCAGATGCCCGCTCCGCGGCCCCTGCAGGTCTGCTGCCGGGCGGCCCTCCGGAAAGACAAGAGGACAGCAAGAGACCTCGAGGTAAGTATAGGCTTTTAAATAATATTTTTTAAAACTACAACCCTGGCTGATCTATATACCAGCACCTGTCGCCTATATACCACCCCTGTCTAGCTATATGACAAGCCCCTGTCTGCCTATATACCAGCCCCTGTCAGCTATATACCAGCCCCTGTCTAGGCTATATAACCAGCCCCGTGTTCAGCCTATATACCTGCCGCTGTCTAGCTATATACCATCCCCTTGTCTAGCTATATACCAGCCCTGTCTAGCTATATACCAGCCCCTGTCTGCCCTATAACCGAGCCCCTGTCTGCCTATATACCCAGCCCCTGTCTAGCTATATACAAGCCCCTTGTCTGCCTATATACCAGCCCTCGTGCTAGCAATATACCAGCCCCTGTCTAGCTACATACTGCCCTTCTAGCTATATAACCGAGAAGCCCTGTCTAGCTATATACTATCCCTGTCTAGCTAGTATTACTGCCCTTTCTAGCTATATACCTGCCCCTGTCTAGTTATATACTGCCCCTGTCTCTTATTTACACCCTTGTCCCTAGCTATATCCTGCCTGTCTAGCTATATACCACCCCAGTCCTAGCTATATACTGACTGGCCCTGTCTAGCTATATACCACCCTGTCTAGCTAAAATGCCGAGACCTGTCTACTTATATACTGCCCTGTCTGCCTATATACCCGCCCTGTCCCTGCCTATATAACTGCCCCGTCTGCCAATAACCCAGCCCCGTCGCCTATAATACCAGCCCCAGCATGCCTATATACTGCCCTCTACCTATTTACCTCATCCCTGCCTACCTTAGATAGTGGGCCTTGTCTATATACAGCCCTTGCCTGGCTACATACTGTCCCTGCCTGCTTTCATCATACTTGTCCCTGCCATGCCTACATACTGGCCCTATCTGGCTAATTACTCCCCCGGGCCCAACCCTTGGCTAATTATTTTGGCCCTTTACCCTGGGCAAATTACGGGCCCCTACCTCCTGATTACTGGGGGCGCCCTAGCTACCTGGCTGTTTTACTGGGGCACCCTAGCTACCTGGCTAGTTACGGGGGCAGCCCTAGCTACCTCTATTACGGGGGGCACCCCCTAGCACCTGGCTTTTTTACTGGGGCACCCCTAGTTACCTGGGTATTTACGGGGGCAGCCCTATTTACCGGGGGTAGTTACGGGGGGAAACCCCACTCCCGGGCTAATTACGGGGGGAAGGCCCTTTCTACCTACCAAATTAATGGGGAAGGGGCCCCGGTTTTAAACCTCCCCAAATTTGGGGCCCTACCTATTTTAATGCCACTTTTCTTGACATTTTTTAATTTCTAATTTTTGGGGTTTTAAACATACGTTTTTGGGGGAATTGAAAAGGAAAGTGCGGGAAAAGAAGGAGTCAAAGGAGGGTATTTTGGGGAAAAATTCACAGGACGGTTTAAACCCACTAGAAGAAAAACACGAAAGCTGAACCGGCCCAGAGAAAAAAAATTTGGGGGGGAAACCCCGACTCATCGGGGAAAGAAAACATGGGGGTTTTGGGCTAGATGGAGAGGAAAAGGAAAAAAACAACTCCCATCAAAAGATAAACATCTCCGTAGCCCCCTCCTGTCAGGGGCCATTTTACTTCTATTTTGAATCATGCTGAAGTCTTGTGAGGGTTTGATGTTTTGGGGTGGGGTTGTGGGTTTATGTTGGTGCTTTTGTAGTTTTCAGTGGGGGGTTTTGTCCCGGATTGTAAAGCAAGTGAAACACCTGACTTTTGTGTGAGGGGTTTTTTCCTGCCCACTTTTCTTTTTTTGCTTGGTGTAGGTGTTTTCCCACACGGAGCGGTTTTGGTGCTTTTTTTATGCTTTTTTGTGCAAAAATTTTTACAGCTTTAAACTGCTTTTCCTTTTTTTTGCACAAAAACGCATGAAAAACACATAAAAAAAGCACCAAATGCTTTCCCTGTGAAAGCAGCTTTTTTAGTGTATTTATTTTGAAAGTGGCGAGGTGTGGAACAAGGGGGAATTTTTTTTAACGGATATTGTATGTGGGGTGCTGGGGGCTTAGGCCCGGGGTGATTTTTATTTCCCCGTCCGGCCCTGAGCACAGCCCCTTCACAGTGTAAAATGTTTTTCAAAGGGATTAAAATCTCCATTTAACCCCTCCCGAAAAGGAAGTTTCACAAAGCTGTCAACATAGTGATCCACCATACAGCAAGTTGGCCCAACTGCCATCCTGTCTTAAAAAGGGGCCAAATGCTTTTTTTTTTCCTTTTTTTTTCCCAATTACAGGGAAAAAACCTTTTTTTTTTTATAATTTTAAAAATATTTAAAAATTTTTATTTTTGTCTTTTATTTCTTTTAAGAAGTTCTCATCTTTAGATTTTTCCAAAAAAGGAAATTATTTTTTGGGTTAAAAACACCTCAAAAGGGCATCCGTGACACAGTTTTGATTAATGGGGCTTTTTAAAATCAAAATGTTTTTCCTTTTAATTTCATCTCAGTGGCAAAGAAATGCAAAACATCCCGGGCCCCCAGAATAGCTGTTTCAGAAAGAGTCAATGAATGAATGGTTTACCTCTTGTATTTATTGGAATAATAAATGTATCAGATTTTTAGAAGCACTGAACTGATCATCTCTACATTTAGAAGTAGCTGTATATGGAATTCAAAGCTTCATGCAAAGGACAAAGGAACACTTCATGAAATTGGGGGGGAGTTAAAAAAGGGTAACATTAGAGTTTGGGCAAAAACCCCTCAAAATTTGCAAAAGGTGCACACCAAAAATCTAAAACTTTTTCGACGAGAAAATAAGGGGGCATTACAAATTTCGGCATGGCGCCTAGGGGGAAAATCCAGCTTAAAACCCTGTAAAAAAAAAAAGGGTTTTGCAACCAATGTTTAAAAATGTTGGAAAAAAAAAAAAAAATTATGACTTCTTGCAAATAAATTTTTCAGTGTGGTACCCTCCACAAAACATTTTGAAACACTTGTCATCCTGTTGTATTAACTAAAAATATTACTTTTTGCTCAAAACGGGAAAGACTTCAGTTTTGGGTGAAAATTAAAAAAGAATACACACCTTTTGAAAATGTTTACAATGAGTCATTTTGAAGCTAACATATGAATTCAAAGGAAGCAGGATTATGCACCTTGTCCCTACTCTCTTCCTAATCTGCATATTGTTTGTGTTGTGCAGATTTAGAATTAAATTCTAGCCCAGTGGTTTTCTTATTCAGATGCTTTCATCTCTGCAAATACATTGCGTGTTTCAATCATCTCTTTATTTGTCACACATCATTTTCTGGTCTCAAATTGGCTCTTTGCTAAGAATTTATCCATGTGTCCTCTTTCTTAAACGTAAACTATTCATGGGATTTACATCAAATGTTTTAAACTCGCAGAGAGTGACAAAGCTTGTAAATAAATATGTTACTACTAGACAAGTCATCATGCTCCCAGCCCTGAAAGTCTCATTTAAGCTAGATTCATAATGTAAGGGTCAGCACTTTTGCATTTTTCCTGACATTATTTACAATTTTTTTGAAAATTTTATGGTGTTGTCTTAAATGTCTAATTTCACATGCACCCATCAGCCATAACATAAAAAATGATAACAAAAACTGGATCTGCTCCTTCAACAGAGACTCCAAAAAGAATCTCCACCACAGATAGGCAAAGTTCCTAAGGACAGTGGCATAGCTAGAAATTTTGCAGTCCAATTTGCAGCCCAGTGGCAGCTAAATTTGCCACTCTTTTTCATGCCACACCTCTTTTTACAGGCCCCCATCCTTGCACCCATAAAACATAAAAATCACTCTAAAAAATCATGTTTTTATGTTACAATATTCTAATAGTCTAAACTTTTTAACTTTTCTGTCCATAAAGCTCTATGGGTGCTTTTGATTTGTGGGATATGTTTATGTTTTAGTTGCTACTATGTTGGGGTAAATAAGATGTTTTTGATCACTTTTCATTTCATTTTTTTGCTAGGTTGGATAAGAAAATAATTCTGGCATGATTTTTATTTTTTATTTTTTTTAGGTGTTACAGATTTACATAATTTTATAGATTGGATCGTTACGGATACGGCAAAACATATTGGGGCACATTTATCAAGATGTCCAAAAAAATGTCTAACCTGCTTTACACCACATTTATTATTTGTATTAGACAGTTTTTAGGCACCTGCACCTTGTCCGTGAAGGGGGCATAGCATGACTTTACAGTGAAAACGGGTGTGGCTTAGTGAGTACCAAAAATGCAGCAAAATTTTGCCGTAGTTAGTGGCATACAAGTAAACCAGCTTAATAGTGGTACAAAGTTAGACTAGACAGTTTTAACCTGTACCAGATTTTCAACACTATGATAAATGTGTCACATCGTAAGACTGTCTAGTTTAACTGAAAACTATCTTACAGTTAGATACTATTGACAAATGTGAGTCACAGTGTCAACGAAATCTAATAAACCCCAAAGAAAAACTTTAGCAAATCACGGTAGTAGTAACGTGGCTTAAAATATACCTTTTAATTAATTTAAAGGTAAAAAATGATAACTGTACCCAATTGTGTACTTTTTTAAAACAAGTGTTTTTACTCTTGGAGAATTAAGAGTTTTTGGTTTGTTCTTCTATTTTCTTTTTAATTTGTTTTATCTTTTTATTATTCTCAGATTGCTTGATAAGGCAATGCGGCTACCATAAACTGATAAATTGTATATACTAGTGCATCTAAAAAAAAATTAGAATATCAACGAAAGGTTAATTTATGTTAGTAGCTCATGTCAAATAAAGAAACTAAACAAACCCTCATATTGGTAATAGACTCAAAGCAATATTATCTGTGGTGTTACATATATATTAATGATATAATATATAGTATATAATATATATATAATATAGTAGATATATAGATAGATAACGCTTTGTATGTAACGAGTCTATACAATATGAGGGTGTGCCATATATATATATATATATATATATATATATATATATATATATATATATATATATATATATATATATATCAATCATTTGTTTCATTTAATGTGGATGATTATGACTTAGAACTGACGTGGGGACTTCCAAGGTTGGGGTCTGCCATCTAGAGCAGCATGCCAAGTAGGCAGGGACAGCGGGCTGGGTGGCAGTCAGGGCCCACTGCACCTCCTCTGACGTGACATTTTCACAGGCCAATACCTTCCTTCTCTCCACGCACCATGAACCCCATGACAGTGCTGGTAGAGCAGATGCAGGGACTTACCCAGCTGGTCCAAGATCTGGCACTATGGGTGCAGCAGCAGGAGACCTCCCTGGGTATCTCCCAGGATGGGAGTAACCTGACACTGCTGCCCCCTTTTGTTTAACCCCCCATCCAGTTACCCGATAGGTCTTCAGGTGACAGGAGGATCTTTCTGTCTTTCAAGGAAGGCTGTCGCTTGTATTTTCGACTCCGCCCACGTACCTCAGGAAATGAGGAACAGAGAGTGGGAATTGTCATGTCCCTTCTCCAAGGGTCCCCCCAGGAGTGGCCGTTCTCACTACCCCCAGATTCACCCGAATTGTCTTCGGTAGACAGATTTTTTGTCTCCTTAGGACTCCTCTTCGACGTCCCTGATAGTGAGGTGGTGGCCGTGACTCAACTCGCCACCTTAAGGCAGGGTAAGCGGACGGTAGAGGAGTATGCTTCTGAATATCGCTGCTGGTGTGTTCCGTCAGGGTGGAACGACCCAGCTCCCAGGTGCCAGTTCAGCGTTGGATAGGCCGACCATGTTAAATACATGTTCGTGGCTTATCCTACCCTAGGCACTCTGGATGATGCTATTGCTTTGGCAGTTCTGCTGGACAGACGGTTTATGGAGAGATGTTGGGAACAGACCCTTTTGCCCCACTTTACGCCACTTCCCCGTTCTGCTTCAACCGCAGAACCTGCTAGAGCGACGATACCCCCGGAGGAACCTATGCAGTTAGGGGCCTCTTCTATGGGTGCTGCCAGTGACTGCAGGACCTCACATTGCACCCAGGGACTGTGCTTCTACTGTGGTGGAGAGGGTCATCACATCCGCGAGTGTCCCAAAAAAGAAGCCGTGGCCGGAAAACTCCAGCGCCTAGGTGACTCACGGGAAGGTCACCTAGGCGAACAGGTATTCCCTATTGTGTCAAAGAAATTGTTGCTTCCAGTTAAAATTTCGTATTTTTCCATGTGTGACTCTGGGAGCGCATTTGTGGATTCAGGATCAGCCTCCAATTTCGTGGACGCTTCATTCACCAAGCGTCTGGGCCTACCCTGGAGGCCTCTATCTGATTCCCTGCAGGTGGTGGCTTGTAGAGTCTATACATAAGGAGAAGTGTATATTGTTTATCATGGAGGGCTTACCCGCTGATGTTGTGTTGGGGTTGCCCTGGCTTCAGAAACATAACCCTGTGTTTGATTGGAATTCTGGGGAATTAATTCGGTGGGGAAAGCAGTGTATTAAGAAATGTCTGCCAATTGTTCTTGGTAATTCGGAAATCGAGCAGATTCCTGCCTTTATTCTTGATTTTGTTGAGGTGTTTTCCAAGACCCAGTCTGAGAAGTTACCACCACATAGATCATATGACTGTGCCATCGAACTATTGCTGGGGGTGAGATTCCCTAAAGGCAGGACATATAATCTATCGGGTCCTGAGAGAACCGCCATGAAACAATACATTGCTAAGAGCCACAGAAGGGTCACATTCGACCTTCCATGTCCCCTATGGGTGCAGGGTTCTTCTTTGTTAAGAAGAAAGATGTAACTCTCTGCCCATGCATCGATTATCGGGAGCTCAATAAAATAGACCTAAGGGGGGCCTATAATCTTATCCGTATCAAATAAGGGGATGAGTGGAAGACTGCATTTAATACCCCGGAGGGCCATTTTGAATATCTGGTTATGCCCTTTGGGTTGTGTAATGCTCCTGCGGTCTTTCAGAATCTGGTAAACGACGTTTTCCGTGAATTGATTGGTCATTGCATGGTCGTATATCTGGATGACATTTTTATTTACTCACAGGAGTGGTCATCACAGGTTAAACACGTGCGGCAAGTTTTTGCAGATCTTGAAGATCAATAGTTTGTTTGTCAAACTCGAGAAGTGTGTTTTTGGCGTTCAGGAGGTTCCTTTCCAGGGATATATTCCGACTCCTAACTCTTTTCGTATGGATCCCGATAAGGTTCAAGCTATCCTTGACTGGGTCCGCTCTTCCTCCTTGAGGGCCTTACAGCGATTCCTTGGGTTTGCTAACTATTATTGAAAAGGAGCAAGGCGCTACAGGGGTTAATCCCTCTAGCCGAGTGACACACCCATGGAGAAGCTTGGCTCATGAGCATAAGATTGACAGCTTCGAATCAGCTCAGAGGGTGTGTCGGACAGGCCAATAGAGGTGCCCGGAGGCCGCATCAATCAGCTGCTGGAGCGGTGTCCGGGCGCCTCATTTAAAACTGCTCAGTGTGTTAACCTTTGGGCCCGTAAAGTTT
>JAODAL010074841.1:0-14223 GCA_025379985.1 Phyllomedusa bahiana
CGAAATAAAAAAAGGTATTTTTTGGCCCCTATCAATTCATGTGGTAAACCAATTGCGGGATTCAATTTAACGCAAGGTGGTTTATTCAACAAAGCTGCAAGGGGCAAAATTGAAAAAGAACACCTACTGAAATGTATTTGTAAAAAAGTGGAGTTTTGCCCTAACAAGGACCTGCAGTTACAGAAAAGATGTGTTTCCTAATATAGTTAGGCTCCCCAAATATCCAGAAAATTTTAAATAGAAAACTGTTAATAAAAAAGCTTTTGCGTGCAATGTCTACACTAATTTTTGGTGAATTTTATCCATTTTTCTTTATGAGCTTTTTGGGTTTTTTTCGCCCGGGGTCCCCCCCCCCCCCCCGCTCCCCTCCGGGGACTTTACAGCGGTAATGTCCTTTTAAAAATTCTCTTTCCTAAATAATAAAATCTTCCACTCTGTTTCTAACTAAGTTGTAAGGATCACAGCTAACAGTAGAGCTTTCTCTGTGAAAAAAATAAATTTCGCTGAGCGGTTGGAAAGGCAGAATGCACGCCCTACTGCTTTGAGACGCTGAGAGACACAAAGGGCGGGGAACGGAAGGGCTGTTCTTGTTAAAACGAGGTCATTGATTTTTCCACCCAATCGCAACCTTTTTTTCACATCCCAGTCAAGAGTCGCACTCACACCACCCTGCCTAATCGTAAGCTGATTTGCTGCCGCCAAAATGACGGGGAAAAGCGCCGAAAATGGCGCGTTTTTTAATAGTGAGCAAGATTTTAACCAAAATTATCGCAAATCTAAAAATTTCAATCAAATAAAAATGTGCCGTTTTCCTTTTTTTGTCATAATAATCGTCAACACTACGGAGAAGTATTTTTTATTTTTTTTTTGGGTCATGCTGCTTTGAAAGCAGAATTTTGGGCAGGCCCTATTTAAAAATTTTGTTTCTAATAGAATTGTTCTTCACAATTGTCAAAAGTGGTAAAGGGGGTCAAGTTTTGAATTTTTGGGGATTTTGCTTTAAAATTGCGCATAACAGGTCCTTTTATAAAAAATTTTCAAAAACAGACATTTGTTCTTCACAATTGTCAAAAGTGGTCAGGGGTCATGGTTAAATTTTTTGGGGGGGATTTTGCTGTGAAATGGGCAGCTTTTATAAGGTCCTATTTTTTTTAAAAAATGTGGTTTCAACAGAATTTTTCTTCACTTTGTCAAAGTGGCTCAAGGGTGATGGTCCCTTCAGAAACAGGAATAGGTGGGACATGTTAATGGAACATATTTCAAAATCTTTTTTTTTGGCAAGATCTTTAAAATAGCTAGAAAATTTTGTATTGAACAACCCATTTAATAAAATTTAAAAAAAATGAAAAACAAAGACATGGGGGGTTTCCATCCTATTTTTAAAAAAAGGGTGTTTTCAAAAATTTTAAAACTACAAAAAAACTTGCAGGGAAACAAAATAGTTTGGTAAAAAAAAATTCCCTCTAAATTTGAACAAGGGAGGAAACGGGAAAATTTGCCCAAATTTAAGGTTTTTCAAGGCCTTGGAGTAGGGAAAGAAAGGACAAAGAACAAAGTACGAGACAATTTCCTCCGGGCCCCGTTGGGGGAAAAATGAGAAAAAGAAGGGCAAAAAAAAGGGGGAACCTGGGGGGGAACAGGAGTTTTAACCACCGGGTATTTCCAAGTGAAGCTCAAATTGGTCCGCACTAAAAACGGGAGGGGAAAACCCGCTACCCAGGTCTTGATTTGGTACTGGGAAGGTGGTTGTTTTTACCTCACACGCCGTTTTCCAACTGTGCTTCAGCATGACTTTTTTTCTTTGCTGCGTAAATAAGGGCTTTTTTTTTGTGTTAATAGTTGCCGGACGCCCGCCGGGCTCCCACCGGGCCCCCACTTGTAACTCGCCCCGGGCTCGAATCCTGGTTTTAAATTTAAAATGAACAAAAACGCTAGCCTGGGCTCTCACCAAAACCCAAAAGTAATCTGGCAGCTACCCCCAATGTTTAACAGTTTGGCTGAGGGCCCGGCCTGGCTCTCACTTTTTGGGAAATTCAGGAGAGCTTCAGATTTCTCTAAAAAATCAGATTTTGAAAAAGGGTTTTTCTGTGAGGTTTTAAGTAGTTTTAAAAAAGGGGTCCAGGGCTGGACAAAAAATTCCCAAAATTTTGGGGGGCTTAAAATTTTCTGGGGCGGGAAAGTCCAATGGGGTCGCACCCTTTTTTGCTCTCCAGGGGAGTCGGGTCCCTAATCCTTAAAGGGGATGGGGAAAAAAAAATTTGAATCCATTGAATTGTTTGGGCTGAATCATCTCAGAAGCCAGGGAGGCAAATTTCTTCTAAACTACGAAGTTTTTTTGGGGTTTTTTTAGGAAGCATTTTTTTTTAATTTTTAGGTGTGGGGGGGCCCGAATGAACCCCTTCTACCCCGTGAAAAAAATCCCTTTTTAAAAACTCCCAGGGGGGGGTTTGTAGGGTTGTATGTTATCAATTTGGGAAAAAAAAGCAAAATGATAATAATGAAAAACTATAATAAAATTTCCTAAAAAAATTTCTGTAAAAAAAATTGTCAGTTACCAAAAAAATATTTAAAGGGACGTCACTGTACAAAAAAGCATAGTGCCACTTTGTGATCTGGGATCAAAGGGGTTTTAAAGGGGTCATGTTTGGGGCCCCAGGAAGTTTAGTCAAGCCCAATTCAACAAAAATGGTGGTTCAAAAAAACCCCTTTTTCCCGGCACTTTTTTAAAATTCTGGGGTCAAAACGGGGTTTAATGGTCATACTTCGGTCGGGAAACAGTTTATAGTCAATGCCCGTTAAACCCTAAAATGGTGGTTCAAAGACTCCTTTTCCCGGAAATTTTTAAAATTTCTGGTGGCATGCAGGTTTTGGGGCCAGGTTTGTGCCCGGACGGGTTAGTCAATGTCCAGTTCAACAAAAAATGGTGGTTCAAAAGATTTCCTTTTTCCCGGGCACTTTTAATCTGTGGGCCCCAAGGCGGGTTTAAAATGGTCATTCTGCGGTAAGGACAGATATGGTAAATTTGTCCAGTTAAAACAAAAATGGTGGTTAAAAAGACCCCTTTTTTTCCGGCTTTTTTTAAAATTCTGGGGGTCATGCGGGTTTTGGGGGTCTTGGGCCCCTTCCGGGAACGGGGTAAGTCAATGCCCCAATTCATGAAAAAATGATGGTTCAAAACATACTTTCCTTCTGGCCACTTTTTAATTTGGGGGGTGATGCAGGTTTTAAAGGGGCAGGCTGTGGTAGAAAACAGGGATAGTGAATGCTGTGACTTTTTTTTCTTTTGGCCCCTTTTATTTAAACCCAAGTGTGTTGCCTAAGATGTAGCATTTTATCCATTTTTAATGTTGTGGGGTTAAAATTCCCCGCTTTTCCGTCCTGTTTGGGTGTAAGAAAGAAGGGTTTTGTTCCCCTCCCATTTGACTTTAAAGGGCCAAAAACCCGGGGATAATTTTTTATCGACTATCGGGGAAAAAGTCTTGTTTTTTTTCCCGGTTTCGATATCGAACCCCATGCGATAGTCAAAAAATAACGCTCATCATAATTCTAAAAACTGGTTCCCCCTTTATTACTGGTGGCCCACCCTTGCTCAAGATGTAAGGACTTTGGGTTTTTGGCCGGACCTCCTGTTTCCCGTAAAAAAGGTCCCTCGCTCAAAACCCGGCCCTTTTTCGAAACCCCTCCCCCGTGCCCGGAAAAAAAAACCCGGGCCCCCTGTAGCCATGGACTTCGTTACAGATCTCCCGCCCTCATCTGGGAAAAAACCCGGGCACTGGGGAAAATTTACCCATCGTTTTCTCCCCGAAGGCTCAAATTTTAAACCTCTGCCTGGGTTTTCCCTCGCCCCCCAGTGGCCCCCCATTGTTCGTCATGGGTTTTTCCCTTTGCACGGGCCCCTTTGCATATTGTTCTGATAGGGGGGGTCCCCGTTTATTGCTAAAAATTTTTGGGGGGCTCTGTGTGGTCAATTGCGGGTTCAGCTTGACTTCTATCGCATACCACCCAGACAACGGGGGTAAGGGGGGTTTAAACCCGGTGTTGGGTCCCTCTTGGGGGCATTTGGGGTGCCGCTTCATGAAAATTGGGTTTCGATCTCCTCCTCTGGGCGAGTTTTCCTATAATCTTTAGATTCGGAACCCGCTAGGGCCTCCCCTTTTTTGTGTCTTTGGGTTACATTTGTCATGTCCCTCCCGTGGATGCCCAAAAAGGACATCAAGGGTCTCTGGGGAGCTCACACAAAAGGCCCTGTACGGGCTTCGCTCGCACCAAAATTCTGTGACAGGTATTAGGCCCCCACCCCTATTTGAGCAGGGGATAGGGTTTGGTTTTTCCGAGGGGAAAAAGCTTCAAGGGGCCCAGTCAATTGGCCCCAAATATTTGGTCATTTTTGGGGCTTTGGCGACTGAACCCAGTGTTTACAAGCTCGCTTGCCTCCCACCCTGCGTATCCCGAACGCCTTCCCTGTCTCTCCTCAAGCCGGTGGTGCTGAAAACGCATCTCCGTGAGTCTGTCTCGCCCCCACCCCGTGGCCAACTCTGATAAATCTTTTAGGTCAAGGAGGTGTGGCGGAGAAGACGTGAGGGGGAACGGTTCTTTCTTATTTACTGGAAAGGGGTTTTGGGCCGGGGGGAGCGTTCGTGGGGAATGAGGCCCCCCTGTCTCCTGTCCTTCTCTCTAGGTTCCGAAAAAAGAAGGGGGCACATAAGGGGGGGGGGTACTGTCACGAGGGGCCGGCGCGGGTGCCGCGGCTGCCCGCGACCATCCCCCTGCTGCCGGGTCCCGGCACTGGCTCACTTACCCGTCCACGATCCTGTGTCCGCTGCCCTTGCATGTCCCGCGGCCGATTTTCTGGATTTAAAGGGCCAGCGTCCCGCTAGTTGGTCTTTTGCCGGGCGCTGGTTCTATTTAAGGAACACACCCCCAGCACTCTCTGCCAGTTCGTTGGTGTGTGTTCAGTAACCTTAGAGAGTGTTGGAGTCCGTATTGATTACCCGTGTACCAGTCCGCTTTGCTTACGTTTCCTGACCTTGCCTGTTTGCCACCTGCCCTGACCGTCTGCCTGTCTCTGAAAACAAACCTCTGCCGCCTGCCCTGACCTTCTGCCTGTCCCTGACTATGCCTCTGGATTACGATTTTGTATCACGCTGTACCCCGGCTGCCATTGCAAGCAAGTCATGTCAGGGGTAGCGACCTGGTAGCCTCACGCTGCAGCAAGTCCATCCCGCTTTGCGGCGGGCTCTGGAGAAAACCGGGGGCTACTTAAACTTTGCTCCCTGGCGTGGCTTAACTATCATCGCTTGCGGTGGTCCAGCGAATCCACCCCTGCATTACAAGCATGAGGTCAGAGAGTGGCACAATGACAATCTGGAGGTGGCAAAAACAGGAGTAGGCCACAGAGTGGCACAATGACAAAGAGTGGAGGTGACAGCAGGAGCAACAGCATGAGGTCAGAGAGTGGCGCAATCACAGGGTGTGGAGGGCACGGCAACAGCCACAACAGAAGCATGAGGTCAGAGAGTGGCAGAATGACATTCTGGAGGTGGCAAAAACTGGAGTAGGCCACAGAGTGGAACAATGACACAGTGTGGAGGTCACGGCAGCAGCAGCATGAGGACAGACAGTGGCACAATGACATTCTGGAGGTGGCAAAAACAGAAGTAGGCCACAGAGTGGCACAATGACAGAGAATGGAGGTGATGGCGGCAGTAGCAACAGCATGAAGTCAGAGAGTGGCACAATGACACAGTGTGGAGGTGACCGCAGCAGCATCACCAGCAGCACCAGCATTAGGTCAGAGAGTGGCACAATGACACAGTGTGGATGTCACGGGACCAGCAACAGCATCAACAGCATGAGGTCATAGAGTGGCACAATGACAGAGTGTGGAGGTGGGTGGCAATACCAGTCCCTGGTAAAGATAGTTGGTGGCAGATAGAGAAACTGTCAGCAGATGTGTGACATCAGGCAGGGGCGGCAGCAGAATAGTGGCTGAGGCAGGTAGTTTGAACCCAGACTCATTTCTCACAGTTTGGGTGAGGCGTCATGGCTGATGTAGTCTGACGCCTAAGGCCTTGGTGTGTGGAAACCCTGGCCGATCCACGCCTGATTCATCTTGACAAAGGTCAGTCGTTTCAAAATTTCCCATGGACAAGGGGTTCTCCCTTTGGGGTTAACGATGGCCCCCGCCGCACTGAACACCCCGCTTCTGATGCCCACACTACTGGCCGGGCAGGACAGCTTCTCCACTGCAAACTCGGCAAGTTGCTGCCACACATCCAGTTTGGCTGCCCAGTAGTCCAGCGGATTTTCTAACTGGGGTGGCAGAGTGCTGTCCAAGTAGGCCACCACCTGTTAGTTTAGGGTCTGCTCCAGGTCCTGCTGCTGCTGGCGACTGCACTCCTCACTAGGCGGGTGAAGGAAGCTGCTCACCAGTGACTCCAGACTTAGGTTGCTGCTGATGGAGCTGGTACTGCTCCTACCCACCCACCTTCCCCCAGCAGCCGAGGCAGTAGTATGTGAGTGCTGAAGAACACCCCTGTCAGACCTGTCAGAGGAGGGACGATGCCGCACATAGGCAGCGGCCAACTGACTACGGAGGATTTCCCTATAGTATTTGAGTTTGTCCTCCAATAGCTGGGACAAAAGCTCCCATTTTAGACCGGTAGCGAGGGTCCAATAAGGTCGAGAGCCAGAAGTTATCCCTCTGCCGGATGGTGACTATTCGGCTGTCACTAGCCAGGCAAATCAGCATGCTGCAGGCCATCTGCACAAGTGACTCCGAGGGGCTCCCTGCCTCCATCTCCACTGTATTCTGCCACGGTGCTTGCGGGTCATCTGCCCCGTCATCCTCATCTCCATTACCCCTCCAGCTGCTCCCGCTCCTCCTCTCTTGTCACCTGGGTAGAAAATCCACTCATTTCACCAGACAATGCTTCTGCTCCAATGTCCTCCTCCTCCTCCATTTCAGTCCACCCTGGACTCATGTGGCCGCAAGATGTAGTCGCCACGTCTTCAGTCCCCTGCCTAGACAGATTTTTCAGCATCTGTTCCAGGACATGAAGCAGTGGAATGACGTTATTCATCCCATTTGTCCTGGTGACTGACAAATAACGTGGCCTCCTTTGAATGGCCTCAACAAACTTCGGTGTCACGCATGGGCTGTCACTGGCTGACATCAAAGTTACAAGGGGGGGGTACTCCTGTCCGCCTGAATCATCAAAAAATCGTTAATGGCCGGTCCAACATGTGCAGGCTGGAATTCCAAAGGGTGGAAACTCGTTATGAGGTATTGAGGGAGGCCGTTTCCCACGAACTCGAGGGGGGTTTTCCCCGGGCTTTGTAGGAAGGGGAAGTGCATGCACAGTTTCCTGGCCATTTTCAGAATTTTCTGAAGATTGGCGGAAGACTTCAGGAACCTTTTCAAAACCCAGATTAACACGTGGCCATGCGGGCCATGGACCATACCTCCTTGTTCTTTGCGGACCCCATGCCCTCCCTTTGTCCGTCCCCATGGTTCCGTTTGCAGTTGGCGGGAGAAAGCCACACACCCGATTTCTTCTGTGGCGCGGATATTCCCCCCCTGTGTGACTTGTTTCCGAGGCAACCCCAGGTGTAGAACTGCGTGCCCCACCGCAGTGCACTCACATGTGGTATGATGGAGCAGTACTTGTGAAGGCTGAGATGGTGGTGATGGGGGAGGAGGAGGAGGGGACTTTGGCGAGGGCCCGCAGTTTGAAAAATTTGGGGAGATGCTCGCCCCTCCTGTCCAATTTGTTGGGTGGCCTGGGCATACGCACATTCCCCCCGGGGGCCGTAAAGGAATGTAGGGGCCGACCGTAGTTAAGCTCCAGACGTCCGCGCGCCTGCCCCTTTGGAACAAACCGATATACTCAAGGACTGGCCCACCTTCTGTTTACAATTTATAAAGTGCTGATGCCTTTTTGAAAAGAAAATTACGGCTTGGAACTTCCTTTCCGGCTCGGCAAAGCCATAAGTTCTCTGAGCAGTGCAGAGTCCCCCATTTGGAAAGGGGGGGGACTGCAGTACCAACAACTTGGAAAAGAGGAGGTCAGTTTGCACCTTAGGATGGTTTGGGGGCATATGTTGTCTCTTTGCAATCGCCTGCTGAAGATGTGGGCCATGAGTCGAGGAGAGGAGCTCAGGACCGGGAATGGGCAAAGAAAAACAGCCCCCTTCTGCAGAGGTGGTGGGCCTTGCTGGCTGCAAGGCATGCGTCCCAGGGGGCGCTGCTGCGCTGCTGTTGCTGGGGGGAGCGGATGGACCCCCAATCTGGCCCCTTTTCTCCCAGGTACCGGATGTGCGCTGCATGTGCTTTTCAGGGCCGGGGTCCCAACGTTAGTCATGGCCCCCTTTTCCTTCTCCTCGATTCTACATAACCTATTCGGCCCTCCTTTTGTCTTAGCAAAAAACTGCCACCCCCCGCCGAGTATCTGTTTTACCTAACGCCCCACACTGAGTGACTATACCCCCGCTGCCTCGGTGACCCCCTGTGCCGCTACTTTTTTGGAATGCGAAGCGGGTTTTTTAGCCCGTCCCTGTTTGGGCTCCGACCCACACTGCTGCTATCCTGCTGCTCACGGCCACACAACCCACTTGCTGGCGGGCCCCACTGCCTGACGGAAAGCTGACCCCTTTTTCTCCGACGATGAAGAACCCCTTGCCTACCAGGCTCCAAATGGGGTGTCTACATCATCATCATTTGTGTTTCATCCTCACTGCGCCTCTCCCGGTTTGGTTTTCAGGGCTGCCCCCCACAACAGCCCTCCCTGCCACTCTCCACTTTATACTTTGCCCCCTACGAAAGAAGCAGGGGTATTGGGGCCCCTTTTCTTCGCTCCCAAGTAGTGCTGATGCCCCCCTAAAATTTTTTCATTTGCTATATAGTGGAGCTGAGCCAGAAACCCCATATAGTCCCCTTTGGTTTAGGGAACCCGGGGGGACGAGGCGGGGGTTTTGGTCGGTGGGGCCGCTGACCTGCTCCGGGCCATGCCAAGTAAAGGGGGTGTTGACATTCCCACCGCTCTTGGGGGGTTTTCAGATGTCATCTGGGGGAATGGTGCCTAGCAAACCCAAAAAGAACCCTTTGGGTTTTGGTCAGCACCGGCCGCTAGTGACAGCGGCAGTTGTGCCTCACCGAGTGACCCCGCTGCGACGTCCCCTTGCTGTTTTCTGCAAAACCTGGGCTTTTTCTCCTTTTAATGTTTTGTGCACTTTTTACACTGCAGGTGAAGAGCTGCCACCTCTCTGTCTGACTACTTTTGTTCTAAATGTCAGAACTGTTTGATGAAGATATATGTATATGATAAATACACACCCCTTTTTTGACTCCAAATGAACCCAGTAAAAAAGCTTGGGTAAAAAAAACCCCTTTGGTATAAATTGCGTCCACAAAAGGAGGAAAAATTTACTTGTATGTGTGTTTAAAAAAACGTTATTTTTTCTGAATGTAAAAGCACAAACAGGCTTTAATTTAACCCTTGGTATGAATTATGTACAGGCAAAATTGCTTCTTTGGGGGTAAAAAGAAGGTTTATTTTAGTGACCACAAAAGCAAACAATGCTTTAATTAACCCCCGAAAAAAATTGTCAAAAAAATTGTGCAACCAAAAAAAAAATACCGCTTTTTAAAACGTGTTACAATGGTGTGTATTTTTCGGTACACAACAAAAGAAAACTTGTAATTAATCTTCGGTTATGAATTATGGACAGGAAAATTTTTTTTGGGGGGAAAAAAACTAGTTTCTTTTTTGTGACCAAACAGCAGAACAACGCTTAATTAACCCCCCGGGTGTAAATTACACAAAAGAATTAGCAACCAAAAAAAATACCAGCTTTGTAGCATGTTACAACGGCGGTTTTTTTTCGGACACAGCAAGAGAAAAACTTGTAATTAACCCCCGGTTATGAATTATGTAAGGAAAAATGTCTTTTTTGGTGGGGAAAAAGACGGGTTTTTTTTATTTACCCCAACAGCAGAAACAATGCTTAAATAACCCCCGGATGTAAATTGCGCAAAAGAATTTAGCAACCCCCAAAAACTACGCTTTTTGCGTGTTACAATGGGGGGTATTTTTCGCACGCAGAAGAGAAAAATTGTAATTTCCCTTCAGTTTTAAATTTGCTACAGGAAAAAAGTCTTTTTTGGCGGAAAAAGCGGGTTTTTTTGTACACAACAGCAGAAAAAACGCTTAATTTAAACCCCCCGGAGTAAATTGCGCAAAAAAATTGAGAACCAAAAATGAAGTGGTTTTGTATTGTAAAAATGTGTTTTTTTAATGATACAACGGAACAGGCTTAGATAACCCTGGATATTTAATGTGCGGAGAAGTAGCATTAAAAGTTATTTTCAGCTGCATTGGACGCAACTGTTCTTCGTTTCCCAAAACCCCCCAAAAAACGAATTAGAACGTTAAAAGAAGCAGTCTCTGAGACAAGATGTGACACCCCCCAAAAATCACTGTAATAAAAATGAGTTCTTTAGTAAGAGATATCATTAGTCAGCCGTGGCAGCACCTTCCCTATTCAGTACAGTGAGAGCGGTATGAGCTCCCAGCGTCGCACCCGGACTTATATAGTGTGGTGACATCACAGAATCCCGCCGGTCTCTGATTGGCTTCATCTCGCACATGTCATGTAGGCTATGCTTTCTTCCATCCCAGAGTTCTTTGCCCATGTAACGCATGTGCTCGCAGCCATTTTATTAATCAAAAGCACACTTCGTTCACCCGAAGTAACCCAAACTTCGACTTCGTTCAGAACCAAAGTTTTCCTGAAATTCTAAACGAATTCCACTTCGTTAGAATCAATTCGCCCATCTCTCCATATATCACATATCTTCTGGTAGGCCTTTCAGATGTGTGAACCCATGTAACAGGTTACTATCATGTACAAAGGAGCAATTCTAATACACACACACATCTCCTTTTACTATCCCAAGATCCTCTAACTATATTCCAAAACCTACATTCAATGTTATCACCATTATCTTGAGGGACCTGATTACTAAAAGTCCCATTTCCAAATGCAGAACACTTGTCACCATCTGCCAAAAATAAATATTTACTCTCTCTTTCCATTTTAAACTATAAGCTTCTACTACTAAACAAGTTGTTCTTACACCAACATAAATCCCTACATTATCACAAATGGAGGCCTTTTCTATTGACACTTTTTAATTCAGGAGCTCATATTTTCTTAACTTTACTGATGGGACTGGTACTCTTAAATTCCCAACCCTCCTATATTAACACATTCACTCTCTGACCCGCATATGTATGTGTTCTGAGGTTAACATAAAAAAAACATTGAATGTGTCCATCCTGTTATGGGTAAGAGTACTTCAGTGATGTTCCATCATTAGTCCAGATTTTGAAGTTAGAAGTTGTACTTTCTAGGTAGTAGCAAGACATATTAGACAGTTCCTCTCAGTTTGACGGAATTGCTGGATGAGGCAAAGTCCTAGCACTTGGTGGGGTGTGCACATATTCAAAAATAATCATGATAGTTAATGATGTTGCAGGAACTTATTCAGCATCTTTCTAATCACGGAGAGGAGTAAATCTCTTGTAGTGGCTGGTGTGGACCCAGTTGTTCTTTCCCTCTAGTTTCATCAAAGTCTCAGTTGTCAGCAGAACTTGAAAGGGACCGTCATAATGATAGGCTCAAGGCTCCTTCTCACGTGTCTTTTAAGGACCACCCAATCACCCAGTTCAAGGTTGTTGCTACCGGTCACTGCTCAGATCTGGAATGGAATCAAAAACTTGTTTATGTACTGCTTTAAGGTGTTTCTGCAGGGTCCGTAAACCAAATTTAAGAGGATATCCTTTATAATTTGTACACCAGATATAACTTATATTCTATATTTACAACAAAAGCATACATGAATATAGAATATATCTTTTCTAGTGTTGAGCGATTTTTATCGACAAAGTTGAAATCGGCAAGGTTTTTATGGTGATCGAAATTTTCAGATCATGCGATAATTAAGGTTAAAATCTGTGCATCATCTATGCATCTATAAAGATCGCGCCATTTTCGGCGCTTCCTGTAATTTTGGCGGCCAGCAAATCAGATTACAGAATAGAGCAGGGTGAGATGTGTGTGCGACATCATGACTGGGATGTGTATGGTTGCGATTGGCTGGAAAAATCACATGACCTCGTATTACATAGAACAGCGTTTCCTGTTCAGCCTTAGTGTCTCTCAGCGTCTCATAGGAATAGGACGTGCGCTCTGCCTGTGGCCAAACAGCTCAGCGAAATTAGTCTATTTCTGCACAGAGAAACCTCTACTATTAGCTGTGATCCAATTTAGTTAGATTAGAGATTTGAAGATTTTATGTAGTTAGCTAGATAATTTTAAAGCAGCATCTACCGCTGTAACGTCACGGGGTGAGCGGGGAGGGGGGGGCCCGTGGGCGAACACAGACAAGCTATATCTATAAGAACACTGGATTAAAGTTCACCAAGATTAGTGTAGACATTGCACTGCAATATCTTTATTATTAACAGTTTGCTATTGAAATATTTCCTGGATATTGGGCAGCCTGAACTTTATATTGGATACACATCATTTCTAGTAACTGCAGGTCTCTTTGTTAGGTGCAAAACTCCACTTTTATTATCAGTATACATTTCAGATAGGTGTTCATTTTCAATTTTACCCTTCCACCTGTGTTGATATATCCACCTTGCAGTTAAATTCAACCCACAATTGTAGTCAGCACGGGTTGTTTTTCCAAAAATAGTGTATCATAAAAAACATAACAGTCGTGTTTTTGACTTTTGCGCCCCCGCTTTGTTCATTTGATCGCATCCACGTAAATCTTAAAACAGCAATTTTAGTCACCACAGGTAAATTAAAAGGTGAAAAAAATACCGTTATTTAGAAAACTAACAAATACTTTTTTTTTTTGCTTTTGCGCCCCCCAGCTTTTTTTCATTGACGCGCTCCCCGTAAATCTTAAAACAAAAATTCTATATCCCCACAGGTAAATTTAAAAGGTGCAAAAAATATCTGTATTATACGAAAAATAAAGTTAGGTTTTTTGATTTTCCCCGTCCAGATTTGTTGATAGACACCTTGCATTTTAAATTTGATCCAGCAATTTTTTTTGATTGAGGGATTTGAGAAATACGTTTTTGCTGTTTTTTTAAAAGAGATTTTTCCAAAACTTTCCTACCTTTCAAATTTTTTTTATTTTTTTAACATGGAGCGAAATGCAGGGGGTAAGCGAGCAAAAGGGGTTAGCCCCATAAGGAGAGGTAAGGGGAAAGGGGCTCCTTCCAGTCTGGCGACAACACCCATGCCCGGGATCGTCAGTTGAGGACCCTTTGGCCTGTCATGCGGGTCAGGGCCCGTGAATTAAGTAACGAACATCGTCCCCAATTGTCCTTCGTGGTTAATGCAACCTGCATTAGCAGTCTTACCCCCTCTCCTCCCGTCCGGCCCCCAAATGTCGTCATCGCTTCATCAGCTCCGTCCAACATGAAGCGCCCCAAAAGTAACTCGTGTACCCCCCAAGTGGATAACCATTGTTGAAGATCCTTTGATGACAAAATGGGTTGGGGTCAAAGGATGTTAAAAAAATCAAGAGGATGATTTAGTTGTCTGACCCCAGTTTCTGATGCCATCAAGGGAGGGGAAGGGGAAACCGGTCAACGGGAAAAATCCCGGGGGGGGCGGCAACGCCTTTTCGTGCCCCTTGCTTGTAGCCCCAGCTTTGGATGCAGAAAGTCAGGGACAAGTCACCTGTGTTTATGATGATGATCACGACATTGCGGATCCCTCCTGGTCTTTCCGCAAATTTGCTTCGGCGCTTCATCACGGACGAGGAGGAAGACATGGGTATTTTTCATCGGGTCCCCCCAAAAAAAAAGGAGAGGGCGGCGCAGAAATCGCTGATATGATTCCCCCGCCAGGTCAGCGAAAAAACCCCGCTCCTCGCTTTTCGCCCAAAAAAGGCCAGGCCTCTCAAGCCCGGGCTTCTTTGAGCAAGCCTTGATTCACCCAGCGTTTCATATGCCGCCCTTTTCCGTAAAGGGATAAGTAGAGGCAAGAACCTTAAGTGGTTAAACCCCAAATGTCTGTCACATGCAGAGAATGCATGAGTTGAAATTGGGGGAACACTTGGCCAAAAAAGGGCCCGACCGACGCCGGGCCCCCAGCCACGACACCCCCTGTCTCCGCCTCCCCCCCTCCCCC
>JAODAL010074842.1:0-14222 GCA_025379985.1 Phyllomedusa bahiana
TGGGTAATGATTTCCAGAAAAGGGGTAATGACCTCCAGTAAGGGGAAATGACCTCCATTAAGATCAATGAGGGCCCCAATAAAGGGTAATATGCCCATTAAATAATGATGCTCCAGTAAGAGGTAATGATGGTCCAATAAAGGGTAATGATGCTCCAGTAAGGAGTAATTATGCTCCAGTAAGAGGTAATGACTCTCCAGTAAGACACAATGATGGTCCAGTAAAGGGTAATGACGCTCCAGTAAGGAATAATGATCCCAAAAGGGATAATGAGCCCGAAGGGAATAGCTCCAGTAAGGATAAGAGCCCATTAAAGGTAAGATGCCCAGAAAGGTAATGATGCCCAGAAAGGGGAAATTATTTTCCAGAAAGGTAAGTGCTCCATGGGGATAATGATGCTCCAGTAAGAGTAAAAATGCTCCATAAAGGAATAGCCCCAAAAAGGGGTAATGGAAGCCCAGTGGGAGTAAGATGCCCAGAAGAGGTAATATGCTCCTAAGGGGTAATTATGTCCAAAAGGATAATGATGCCCAGTAAGAGAAAAAGCCCCCGTAATGGTAATATGCTCCAGAAGGGGAAATGTCCCCAGTAAGGATAAGAGCTCCAGTAAGGGGTAATGATGCTCCAGTAAGGGGTAATGATGCTCCAGTAAGGGGTAATGATGCTCCAGTAAGAGGTAATGATGCTCCAGTAAGGGGTAATGATGCCCATAAGAGGAAAGAGCTCCAAAAGGGGTAAGATGCTCCAGAAAAGGGTAAAAATCCCCCGAAAGGGAATCCCGGGTCTCCCCCGGGACAGCCCGGATGCTGAAGACAGCCCCGTTGTCCGTGACATCACATCCCCAAATGCATTGTGGGCGGGGACTGACATTGCCATGGAGACCACATACAGCTATAACTGAAAGCAAAACTCCTTTTTTCTTAACATCTGACACTTCATGAAATTTCCCCCCCGGGGGAAAAAAGTTAAAAAGTGTGAAAAATAAAAAAAAAGTGTAAAAAAGTAAAACACAAACACAAAAAAATAAAATAAAAAACTTTTCCCACCCCTTTTCCCCTTAAAATGCCAACCCCCCAAAAAAAGATCAAAAAAAAAAAAGTACCATATTTGGTATCCCGCGTGCGAACGACCCACCCTATAAACCCGTCATTTTAAATTTAACCCTAGGGTGAACGGCTAAAAAAAAACCCCCAAAAAAACCGCACAAAATTGGTTTTTTGTTCATCCCAGCACATAAAAGGAGTAAAAAGTCATCAAAAACTCAATCAACATAAAATGAGCCAATTAAAACTCATTTCACCCGCAAAAAAAAAATCCTTACACAGCTCTGTAAAGGGAAAAATTAAAAAGTTCGGCTTTTCGAAGATAGCGATGCATAAATATTTTTTTTTACACAAAAAAAAACACTTTTTTTTTTCAAAAAAATTGTGCTTTCAAATAAAAAAACTACAAAAAAATTTGGTGTCACCGTAATCGCTCAACCCAAAAAAACAAACTTGTCCGGAATGCAGGTGAACGCTATTAAAAATAAAAATAAGCCGGGGGGGCGGGGCTTTTGACACGGCCGCATCTTAAACCTCCTTCCGACTCTCCCTAAATCTGCTTTATTTTTGGGCATCCAGTTTCCCTAAAGCACCAAGCATATCTGGACCCCAAGAGCTGCTGGTGCGGAGAAAGGAAATTTTGGGATCCCCAGGTCCCAACATAGCGACGCTGGCCAGCTGAGGCCATAGCCCCCCCCAAACCCCGGGGGGTACACGCCAAAACCACCCGAAGGCACACTTTCCAGGGCACCACCCAGGACGAGAGGGGCGAGAGATCTCTGACCCTGCGCGGACCCCTGGGGGCGATAGCGGCGAAGAAACAGCCAAAAACCGTGGGGGCAAAACCCCGCGAATCTTCCCGCCAGGAGAACCCGCGGGCCCCATTTTGGGATCGGGGGTCCGGCAGAGCGCGGCTGAGGAGGCGACACATCCACGACCGGGTGAGCCCAACTTAACGCCCCGGGGTGTAAGGGGGGTTCTGCGGGATCCCCACCGGCGAAGGACTCCTCCACCCGGGGCGAGACCGGCCCGGGGACCGGCCACACTGCTGCGCGCTTTACCTGTGAGTCCCTGCGAGGGAGGGGGACGGGCCGAGCTCACAACCTGCCGGCAAAGGGACGCATCGCAGGGGTGCCGGCGCGGACCCAGAGACGGGGGGCACGCTCCTCGATCCCTGCTACGGTAACCTAGAGCGGCGAGAAAGGAGGGAAGGCAGCCTCAAAACGCTGCGAGGGCGCACCACATATCTCCGACAACCCCCCGGCCGGCAGGCCAACGCCAGAGAGCCACCCCAGACCCCGATCCATCACACCCGTGCGGGACGTACGGGGGAGGACTGCCTTTGGGAACCCCCCGGGACATTCGGGAGCCCCCGACCCAACTTTATACCCACCCCCCAGGGACTGGGGAGAATGCCGCTGGTCCCGCACTAAACGGCACCGCCACTGCTGCCCCCCCCTGCAATACAGCATAGGGTGCAACAGTCTATTTTTCCAAGTGGGGGCCAAGACTTTTGGGTTCCCTTACCCCCCCCGACGCAGAGAACTGTTCCCCTAGGGCAAGAGGACTCACCACGGGCAATAACCACACCCCTTCCCGCACCTCCCATGCAGGCAGGCCTTGAACACCCGCGCTTAAGAAAAAGGGGGCTGACCCTATCTGCCCCTTGGGAATTTTTTGGTATGGGGTCCCCTTTCAAACCGTCATAGAAGTTGATATATAATATAAAGGTGCAAAAAATTTCTCACCACAAAGGGGTCACGTTGCACCATCTGCAATTCTAAGAAAAAAATACAGAGGTTTCAAAAATAACAAACAAAAACCAAGTTTTGACAACAGGGTTTAACATTTGATAACCTCCCTGTATTCAAGATTGAAAGCAGGATCTAAATTTCCATAGAAACCCGACCATCTCCCCCCTTTTCATATAGTCGATGGGAAAGAATTTTTACGTCTCCTCGTTTTTAAATAACTGAGTTTAAAAACTCCACCAAAACCCAGGCCCGTAACCCAAATCGCCCACTCAGGGTCACTCGATTAGGCAAAACACAAGTCCCCTCCTCCAAAAGCCCGGAACAGGGACAATTCGATACAAGAATATCCAAATAGATTACAAGGCCCACAAAATTACGCCCCCGCCCCCACTGCCCCGGGCCAATACAGCACACGCGGGCACGGAAAACCGATTTGGAAACTTAAAACCATCGGGGAGGGCTGGTCACAACCAGGCGGCCGGCAAAAGGCGCAATCAAATAGCTAGCACCCCAAAACCTCATTCCAACAAATGGATCCCCAAACACCGCGCCTCCTTAGCTCAGGGGTCTCAAATCTTTTTTCCCAGTCCTAACAGAAGAATTGACCAAAATACGGCCCTCAGTTAATGGGGCCCCCCCCAATTAGGGCCCAAACCGCAAAAAATTGTAGATTTGGAGTCTAGATTTGGTCGATAGAGGAGGATTTTACGGGGGTGGGAAGGTACCACCCCCCTCAACCCAGTCTCCATCGAAGCCCTCGGGCAAAGCAGATGACCTGAGAAAGGAAAAAGGGAAATAATCAGATTCATAGGAGTGCTGAGCAGGTCCCCCCAGACCACGGCCCTGTATCTATCGGGGATTGGCAAGGGCCCTAAATTTGGGACCTCCCTCGTGACCCCCTTCTGGTAGAAGGGTCCACAACGGGAAGGCGTGGAAACAGGGGGGGACGACCAACCCCTTTAAAGCACTTTTAAAAATTGGGCTACAAAAGCAATACCTCCGAGCTTATAGACAAAAAAAGAAGTGCGGGTTCAGGGAAAAGATCCTGTTTTTTCAGGACTTCTCCGCGCGGGTTTCCTTAAGAAAAGGTTCCATGAGGTTTTCACATTTTGCACACAACAATGTGCGTTTCCCAGCTGGCCTACCCTGCGAAACTTAGATACATGAAAATGGCCAACTGGTCACGTAAAAACACCGGGAAGCGGCCGGGCACTTTTTGCCTGGTGGGCGGAAATGGGAATGGCCACCTCCCGGGCACCCCTATTAAGGTGCCGAGCTCCCCCAAATTAGTATTAAAAGTTTAAATTTTTTCAGGGGGGAAAAGATTTAAACACCACTGAAGCCTTATTTCATTAGGGGGTTGCTGGGAATTTATAACTTGCTAAATGACAATTTAACGTCATGCGTTACGATTCTATGTTGCACAAGTTTGTTTTTTGGGTACATGGGGGCGTACGTCCGGTTTCTCCCCTCCCCGGGCCCGACAATGGTCCTCCCCTTTGGCTATCTGGAGGGGTTCGGGGTGCTCCTGGGACACGGGGCCCACCGCCATTTGGGTTTTTTTCTCTAAATACCCCCTTTTCTATACAGGATGAGTCCTATCACGGGTCAAAAGAGGAAGGGAATTCCCACCATTTTTAATATCTCAGGGAATGTCGCAGGGTAAACCGCCAAGAAACCGGAAGGTCCTCCCCATTTAAAAAAAGCAAAAGGCAACGTGATATCCTCCAGGAAACCACTGAAGACGACAACTACACCCGAACGTGCACCAGGGTTCCCCCTCCGGTGTAGCCACCTATAAATCCAAATAAAGGGGTGTGGCAATATATTTTAAAAAAGGTCTTGTCAAGAGGGGGTTGACAACTTTTTGTACAAAGGGCCCTTTTTTATCACATGAGGGTGATATAGCGCATAGGGGTTTACACCTTTTTTAACTTGTATGCCCCAAACCCAAACCCGAATGACCTTTTTTTGCAGAGTGGGGGGGTTTCTGCCCAAAGGGATCACAAAACTTAATAATACGGGGGTGTTTCAACCTCCCCCTAACCCCAAGGGGACAGACCCGGACACCTCAGATCCAGACCAATCACCCGCTAAACGGATCTGATAGACACGCTGGAGGTCTTCGAAACCCTTTGGGGAAAGCTAACCCGCTGTAATCTTACACGTTTACTCGGGAGCGCGAACCTTTTTACGCATAATTTGGGGCCCGGTCTCAACGCTTTTTTGTTTTGGGGGTGGGGAGACCGATATCTACCGTAACAATCTCAACCACGGGCCAAGCCATTAAATTAAACCGACCGGATTTTAGAAGCCACCAAACAAGGGGAAATTTCCCTTTATCTAATGAGTCGGAGGGTTTCGGGTTTCCGCGTGTCCCTTGGGAACAATATTTCAGTGAAATAAACCCATAAGGGGACTCCCCGTTTCTATGGCTGACGGCCAAGGCTGTCCTCAAGGGAACATAATAACATGTCAGGCTAACGAAAGCGCTAAGATAAATTTTAAAGTCCTACAAACGGCTGAAAAAAAGCCCAGGGGGAACATATGACCCCCCGCCCCCCCCCCCCCAAACAAAAGAGAAATTTAGGAAACGAAAGAAATTTCTCGAGGCATTTCTGCAGGCCCGGCAGTGTGGCACGTTTTGGGCTACGCAAAATAAATTTTTTACAAATGGGGAGGGGGCAGAGTGCAATCCTGTCTAGAAAAGACTCGCGCATGGGAAAACCCAACGCCCAATCCAACAATAAAATGCCCCCCCACAGGCCTTTACTTTAAAATCAAAACATAAGAGGGGTTTTCATTCTAATATGGGGGGGTTTAATATGGGCTACCCCAGCGCAAAAAATTCCCTTTCTAATGGACCAAATGCCAGTTTTCAGGGAGCAGCGAGCCCAACCGGAGCGGGAAGGTCGGTGGAGAGGGGCAAAATTTTTAATGTCGGCTGAAAACGAAAGACACCAGGGCCCAAACTTCCACCGAATTTTTTTAAAATCCTAAATCTGAAATCGCCCCCCACCTGAGAGATTATTTAATGAATTTTCCACGCCCCGCCGGGATCCTTTTTTGATTCCAAAACCACATGATCCTGAAACCCAATAAGGGGTCCCCTCTTTCCCAACCCTTTTGGCCCATCTCTTTACTCAACCACGACTATAACATTCAAAAAATTTTTGCTAACCCTTCCCCAAAAATTTCTTTCGAACATTTCCCCCCCAACCAGGCGGTTTGTGTCTGGAGACACTCGGGTTTGGGAAAGTCAGGGTGGCCCGGGCGGTTATTGCAGCCCAAGAAACATCACATCCCAAAATCTATGCCCTCAGCCTTACGCGAAAAAAAAAACATTTGACAAGGTCTCGTGGGCCCTTCTTGTCGCCACCCGGCACGAGGGGGTTTTTTGGCCCATTTTCCTAACTTTTTTGACACCTGCACGGGGCATGCTCCCCCCTCGTTGATACTTAATGGCGGGTACAAAAGTATAACTTTTTAGAGGAGTAAACAGGTTGCCCCTTATCAAACCCCTCCCATTTTTTCTCTCAATGGACCCACTACTCTATTATATATCCCAGAGCCAATTATTTCCAGGCTCACAAAAGAAAAACAATAAAAAATGACTGCCCATGCAATGACCCCTCCTCATGGTTAAAAACCAAGACAGACATAATAAGCGTCCTGGGGGGAAAAAAGGAGAAGGGAAAACTCCAGGGTATGAAATTTAAGTAGAAAAAATGAGGGGTGCTCCCGAGGGGTCCACCCCACCGAATTGCGTGACGTGTAAGTACATGGTGCACCTCCTCCTACATACCTGGGGTGATGCCACTAGAATCCACTACGCCACACAAACCAACCAGAAGATCATAACACCCAACAAAACAAAGTCGTGGGGCCCGGGCAAAAACCCCTTAACTTTATGGGAAGAGCAAATTTTAATTAAAATGGTGGGGTTTTCCCCAGGTACTTTATACTTCAACGCCAATTTACTTCGCCCCAAAAAAAATGAGCAAATTAACGCCTGTACCGACTTTTTTATGGGGGTGGAAGGCGAGCTCGGATTCCCCTACACAAACTGTGTCAACCAAAGCCCAAGGGGGCCTGGGGTTTCCCCAATAAAAAACTATAATTTGGCGGGGTTGGGGAAGGTATATGGCGGGCTGGAGACAAAAACTGATGTTTTACAGCATACCCGGGCCGCTTTTTTTCTCCCAACATTTCTCTCATAGATTTCTGCATCTCCCTTTTAAATGGGTCCCGGGGGGATCCCAAATAACATTTATTATGCAATTTTGGGGGGCCTGGGCTAAAATTAGACGACAAAAGCGTATGAACCCCAAAATTTCTCCTTGCCTCTAAACACGGCTCCAATCCCGGTTTCCAGGGGGGGAAACCGAGTGCAACATTCCTAGGCTTTTTTAAAAAAATAGGAATTAAACCTGGAACACTGGATAAACCCGCGACTCGTCAGCCCCTCTCAAAGGGGAACTACAAAGGCATACCCATCATCTATTCCCTTTCTTTCATTTTCTACAAGCCATAGCATTGTATAACTATCATAAGACAACTGGGGGAGGCGGATTGGACTCAACTTCGACAAGTTTTCCCTTTTCCCCCCCCAGACGCCCCACCTGTCACATATATATAATAGTTTTTGGACACGTTTGCTATGAAACCTCCCCCCCACAACTGCAAAATGGTTTGGGAGAGATTAGACTGACACGCAACAATTTTGGGAAGCGATTCGCCTCTCCCCTAAGTTCCTACCTTTCCCCGCGATAATTAGATGGACCGAAGTCATTTACAATGCAATTTGCCCCATAAAGGGGGTTTAGAAAGGGAAATACCATCTACGCTGTTTTTTAAATGCGTGCCTCTGGAGCACCTTTTTCACTGCCTCTGGGACGCCCCGAAATAAGAAGGTACTGGGGGAAAGGTGGCAGGAGTAAGGGAATGTTTCAATGTGGGGTTTGAGGGGGAGGGGGCTGGGCCAATTTTGGGTGGGTGCGCCCTCTACCTCTAAACGCACCCTGGAAGACAAGATTTTTTTATATAATCGCTTCCCAGGAAAGCCATACTTCAAGTATGGCTTTAACCACCCCCCTTTAATCAGCAATTTTTTGAGAAGTGCTTTTTTTGTAATGCGGATGGGTTGGGTTTTACGGGACAACACAAAGAAAAGCGAGTGAGGAAATTCGGCCCAAATGTGGGGGGGTTCATAGCAATTTCCCACCGAATGCGAGACAAACCTGCGTACCTGCTTTTTGGGTGACCAATGGACCCAGAACAACAATTTTCGGGGAAAGGGAAACCCCCGGGAGATCGTACTAGACTAGAGGCCCGAGACACTCCCCCTTGAGACTAAAATTCTACGATCATTTTGGAAAACAATGGTAATTAATCTTAACGAGCATAAAGGTAGGGGGAAACTACTATTTTAAAGGATGGGGGGCGGAATACACCATGAACCGTTACCTAAAAGATCATATTCTACCCAGTTGTACTCCATATACCTGGAAACGACAAAGAGGGGTCTGGTGGTGGGAAATCCATGGGGGGGGGGGTCCGTGACGGGACGCTGGGGCGGGAACAGAGGGGGGGTTGGGGAGGCTCCTTTGCTGCCCGCACAGCACAGTAACACTTGACACATCTCACTATTTTGGAAATCAACTACCCCACTTGCATTTAGTTAAAGGTATTCTAGGAACTGTGCGGGGAGCGAGTTAGGAGGAGGTGTGTAAAAAACAGAATGTCTGCCATAAGAACTGACATCCATTTAGGTGTGAATAATGTGTTTTCCAGGACATGACTAAAGTGTACTTATTGAACTACACGTTACTGTTTTATGTGATATGAAACATTTGTAAGTTAATTCATGTGTGCAGTTTTAAATAAAAACAATATAAAAAAAAATAAATAAAAAAAAAACCACTGACTAGTTGCAGTATTTTCTTCACCCTGCCTTCCAAAAAAAACGGATTTAAAAGCGATCATAAAGTCTTGAGTCCCCCGTCAAACAAAATGTTACCAATAAAAACATCCAACTCATCCCGCAAAAAAAAAGATCCCTAAACAACTCCATAAAACAGAAAAATAAAAAAAGTTATGGCTCTCATACTGCGGTTAAGCAAAAACGAGTTTTCCTTTTCAAATAAAAGTGTTTTTTTATTGTTTACAAAGCAGTCAAACAAAAAAAGAATAACAAATGTTGGTATCGCTGTAATCGTAATCAACCAGCTGAGTAAAACTGGCGATGTGCATTTTATACGACACAGTGACCGCTGTAAAAAATAAAAATAAAAAACACTACCAGGTTTGGGCTGTATTTTTGTAACAAAAATGCTTCAAAAAAAACCTTAATAAAAAGTGATCAAAGCATCATATGCCCCCCGTAATGGTATCAATAAAAACATCAACTCATCTCGTAAAAAACAAGCCCACAAGCAGCTCCATATGCAAAAAATTAAGAAAGCTATGGCTGTCAGAATCAGCAACTTAAAAACGCAACTTTTTTATAAAACTCGCTTCTATTGTGTAAAAGTAATAAAACATAAAAAAACTATATAAAATTTATATCATTGAAAATTGTACCCACCCCCATAGTAAAGTTATCCCGTCATTTATCCCGTATGGCGAATACTGAAAAAATTAAGCCCAAAAAAAATGGTGGAACTGCGTTTCCCCCTCCATTTCCATGCCCCAATGCTAAAAAAAAACTACGGAACACTGGCACCCAAAATGCAAAATACACCCTTAGATGAGATCCCTGAGGGGTGTTGAATCCAAAATGGGGCGACTTCTGGAAGTTTCACCTGTTCAGTACTTTGGGGCTTTGCAGATGCGACCTGGCCCCACCCATATCTGTGCGCCAAAAGCCAAATAGCGCTCCCTCCCTTGTACCCCCTGCCATGCCCCAAACGGGCAGTTTACACCCACATGTAGGGTATTGCCGAACTTGGAAGAAATTGCGTAACACAATTTTGGGCTTTATTTCCAAGATTCCCTTGTAAAAATTAAACATTTTCAGCTAAAATTGCAGATTATTGGACATAATTTTTTTTTTTTTCATTCAGACCCTGCGGCTGAATAGTCCTAAGTGTGTACATCCAGTATAAGGCCATGTTCACACGGCTTATTCCCGACGGATTTGTGCGCCGTATTGAGCGCACAAATCCGCCGTGAATAAGGGCCGGGACGGGGGCGGGGCCGGACCGCGGCGGGGGCGCCGGTCCCGGCCCCATAGACAATGCATTGTTTACGGCGCGTCCGCGCCGTAATTAATGTGCATGTCACTTTCTCTCCCCCCGCGGCGGAATTCCACTGTTCTCAATGAGAGCAGTGGATTACCGTAATTGCTGCCGCGGATTGGCGCCGTACTGAAGCGCAAATCCGGCGCGCAGTACGGCGCCAATATGCGGCAGAATAAGCCGCGTGAACGAGGCCTAACTCTCTTCTCTGTAATTGCTGGAATCTGTTTGAGGCATCTTCCTGAATCTGATCAATGGGAGTAATTGATAACTCCCCAAAGTTTTGTTTATGTTTTTCTTAAAGTGGTGTGCAAAACTTTGTTTGTGATCACCTTTCTTTACACTGGATCTATGCCCATTTAGTCTTACTCTCAATGGGCATATGGTGCGTCCCACATACTGTCATTTACATTGGATAACATATATAACGAACTTCGACTGACATGACAGGGTGTGCTTGATCATAAATCTCTCTTTAGTTTCATATGATTCAATATAATCTATTGTAACAATGCTTCTACAGCACAGGCATCCCGAGGATTTACATTGTGTGCTACCCAGATTAGATGTTATTGCCCTTTTTACACTTGACGGATTTTTCACTTCACTGGGTGCTAATATTCCCTTTAAATTAGGAGCCCTCCTGTATACCACACTCGGATGATCTGAAGGTGTGAGGTTTAAAACTGCATCTTGCTGTGATAGATGCCAATGTTTATGTAAAATACTCTTAATTTTATTATGGGATGTATTGTACTGGGTAATTAAAGCACAACCCAAATTATGTTTTTCTTTATTTATATCTTTTGTTTGTTTCACCAGACAATCTTTTTGTGTGAGGCTTTCTGTTTTTTTATGTGCATCCAGTAATAGTTTTTCGGGATATTTCTTTTCCCTAAACTTATTTTCCAGAATTTGGGCTTGTTCCTGAAAGGTCCTATTTTCAGAACAATTTGTCCTAATTCTTTTGATCTGTCCATATGGAATATTTGTCAACCAAGGCTTATGGTGTGCGCTCGTCAAACCAATGAAGCTATTAGTATCTACCTGTTTAAAATGGTTAGATGTGATACAATTCCCCTCTTTATGTAAAATCTTTAAATCAATAAACTCAATTTCTTTAGGATTAAAATGTGCTGTAAAAGAGATACCAAAGTCATTATTATTAAGATATGTTATAAAATGTTGTATAGATTCCTGAGGACCTTGCCATATAATGAACAGGTCGTCAATGAATCTCTTATATAATAAAATGTATTCATATTTATCATATGTGTGAATACATTTTATTTCGAAAACACCCATAAATAAATTAGCGAAAGCCGGTGCCAATTTGGCACCCATCGCAGTTCCCCTTGTCTGCCAATAGGTGGCATCCTCATATTGAAAGAAATTATTTTCAAGAATTAGTCTTATGCCATTAAGGAAAAAAGATTTTGTACTGTTCTGTAATGGTTACATTTTGATCTAAAAAGAATTTGAAACATTGGATGCCCAGATCATGTTGGATGTTCGTGTACAAGGAAGTTACATCTAATGTCACAAGTACTACATTGTCTTTAGTTCTCAAGTCAGATAAAATAGAAATCAAATGACCAGAGGCTTTTAAATGGCTATCAAGTTTACTCACATATGGCTGTAAATGGAGATCTATTAAATGGGACAGGTTACTTGTTGGTGAATTTATACCAACCGTATTTTTATGCATTTTTGGCAAATACTAGAAGAAAGGTATGTTTGGTTCAGTGATAAATAGGTATTGTTTAACCTTATTATCTATTAAACCATCCTTTATTCCTTTTTGTAAAAAAATCATTCAAAATTTTTTGCAAATTTGGAAAGGGATTAGTAAAGCAAAGATCATAATAAGATCTGTCTGAGAGAATTTTAATGGCCTCCGCATGATAGTCACTATGATTAAGGAGGACAATTCCCCCACCCTTATCCGCAGGGCGGATAACAATTTCCCTATTTTGTTTTAGTTGTTTGGGCTATTCGCTCTTTATTAGTTAGATTTGATTTTGTCTTGTGTGGTCTTAAAGGGGTTGTCTCGCTACAAAAAAATAGCTTTCAAATTGTAGGGAACACAAAATAAAGACATTTTCCAAATATATTGCATTGTTCCTCTGTTTTCCCTAAAGAGATACAAGTGAATTTATTACCTCCATGGCTATTTCAGTTCCCTCAGTAACAGACCTGTAAACAAATCTCCCCGGGCTGTTTGTTCAATGAGATAACGAGGAGTGAGTCATCACACAGGTAGGCAGTGTCAGTCAGTGTCCTGTGCTGCCAGACAGTAAAAAGCTTGATTTATCTCAAGTAAACAGCTCTGTAATTAGGGCTTTTGTTTTGGGGATCAGATAAGAAGTCCTTCCAGTAGTAGTAGAAGCTAATCTAATCTAATTAGCATCTGAAAGCATGGAGCTTATGCTGTACAAGCATGGAGCTTATGCAAATTAGTCTGAACCAGGAAGTGACAGAGAATTTCTTTCATGCATTCTTTGAAACCCTGTGGGGAGACAACTCCTTTAATTTCTGTATGTCACCCAGTACCAATTCCTGGAAAGTTTTGAGCAGATGACCCTGCGAGTTTATAGGGTAAAAATTTGACTTCGGTTTTAAATTAAACCTGTTACCATTCTCTATATTTGAAGCCTTCTCGGTCAAATGATTCATATTAAAATGTCTTTTTAGTGTGAGTTTTCTAATAAATGTACATCTAAAAATAGTGAAAAGTGAATAATTTTGTCATTTGTGGGACAGAAATGTATGGTAACCATATATTTGGATTTTTGTTTCTTGTAATGGGTGCATAAAATATGATCCTTTCATTATACCACTACAGTTTGTACAGGACATACAAGAAAATTTTTGTTGTCTTGATTTGTTTCTCTGATATCTGATCTTACTAACTGGTCACCTTTGCTTCTACCTCTCCTATATATGCACATAGGTTTATTACTGAACAAATGACCATGTTTTTTGTCCCTTTGAATAAACTACCATTACTGATTTATTGTCCTTTTGATCCTGGCAGATCATCTGCCATAAGTGGTTACAAACACTTACTTGTCTCCATCTTTTTTCTTTTCCAATAATCCCTCTCTACTCTTTTTCTTTATCTCCTCTCCAATATTTTCTATTTCTTGGTAAGAAACAGTATATTACCAAGAAATAGAAAATTTCTAATACCCACCTTTCCTGGAAATTAGGTTATTCAGCATCCGGGAAAGCTGGGTGACACTTACTTTGCTGCCTCCATAGTTAGACTGAACAGTCTAGCTGAGGGCATGGGTCCAGCACTCTGCAGCCAGTGACATCAGGGGCAGCGCTCCCACATCAGGATGGTTGGGAGGCGTGATATCCAAAGCCGTAGTACAATATTATATAGTCCCCATCATGGAGCCATCAACTATAAAGGGGCCCCACATTGAGGTGTATAATGATGCCATGAACTATGTAGGGCCCCGCACTGTGGTGCACATTGAGGACATGAACTGTGTAGGGACCCCACACAGTGGTGTATATTGGGGCCATGAAGTATGTAGGACCTCGCACTGTGGTGTATATTGGGGCCATGAACTATGTAGGGGCCCCGCACTGTGGTGTATATTGGGGTCATGAACTAAGCTGGCCACGCACTGTGGTGTATACTGGGGCAATGAATTATGTAGGGCCCCGAACTGTGGTGTATATTGGGACCATGAACTATGTAGGGGCCCTGCACTGTGGTGTATATTGAGGCCATGAACTATGTATGGGCCCCGCACTGTGGTGTATATTGTGGCCATGAACTATGTAAGGGCCCCACACTGTGGTGTATATTGGGGCCATGAACTATGTAAGGGCCCCACACTGTGGTGTATATTGGGGGCTTGTACTATGTAGGGGCCCCGCACTGTGGTGTATATTGGGGCCATGAACTATGTAGGGCCTGCACTGTGGTGTATATTGGGGCCATGAATTATGTATGGGCCCCGCACTGTGGTGTATATTGGAGCCATGAACTATGTAGGGCCCCGAACTGTGGTGTATATTGGGACCATGAACTATGTAGGGCCCCGCACTGTGATGTATATTGGAGCCATGAACTATGTAGGGCCCTGCACTGTGGTGTATATTGGGGGCCCTGAATTATGTATGGGCCCCCGCACTGTGGGGTATATTGGAGCATGAACCATGAGGGT
>JAODAL010074843.1:0-14222 GCA_025379985.1 Phyllomedusa bahiana
AAGGGGGGGGAAAAGGGAGTATAAATTTTTTTATTCCCTGTGGGGCCCTAAGCTTTTCACTTCCAATCATTGCAATGACAGTTTAGAACCTCTCCCTTCCCCCAGCTCACACAGAATGCATCATCATTTGGGAGCATGTCTGCTGAGATTGAAGATACTCTCTGCTGGGAGGAGAAACACGTCCCTCCATTTCACAAGCTCTGCTTGGCAACCAGTAGAAAACATTGCCAACTGAAGTCACGAGACAACCCCTTTAATGCGACTGCTGATGAACTTATTGTGTTACTTAGTTGTTTTTTTCACACCAACAACAAAGTGGCGTGTTTGATCTCGATGTAGAACCCAATCTTTTTTGCATATGGCATTGGCTGATCGAGTAAAAGCATAAAACGATGTCACATGGATCACATGAAGGAAACCTCTGTTCACAGCGGATGTTTTACCGCTCGTAACTAAAGTAACTGTCGTAACTGTTCACATCATTGATTAATTTCTGTTGGAGGTACATGTACATCAGAAGTATTTCTTGACATAGATCTCCGACGGTCACCTCTGAGTTTTTCCATTAGCATACAATTGAAAATCAAAAAATATTGAGAAATTTTCCAGCATTCGTGCTCGGGATTGTAAATTTTAAATAAAACGCACTTTTATTGTAAACACGTTAAACCATGTTTTAACGTGTTTACAATAAAAGTGCGTTTTATTTAAAATTTACAATCCCGAGCACGAGTGCTGGAAAATTTCTCAATATTATTTGATTTGCACGGACATCTACAGCCGGATGATCATCTCCCTTGCACCATGTGTTAAAGGATATGAAGAGGACTCCTCAAGTCTTACTTCCCCGGTGAGCGTCTATCGTCTTTTCTACTTGCATAAATACAATTGAAAACATTAGCAACAAGCTCCAGTTCTAAAATATACTTGATTTACAAGATGCCTTTGTATCGAATAACATTTTTAAATCATCTGTTCCGTATAGTTAAAGAAAAGGTGTGCTCAATGTATGCTATATGTTCAGTCAGGAGGGGGGCATTGGATAAACACACTGTATTTTGAAGCAAATACAACAAATGTGGATGAAAAACATGATGTGAACAGAGCTTAAAAATTTAAAAACATCAAATAAATATTTTAAACACACCTTGGAGCTTTAGTACACCTCTACTGGTAATTCTCCTTTAAGTCACCATGCCGTGTTATTTGAGGGGATTCTTGTTGCTGGTGTATCTCTTACCTGTTAATAAAATGATTTAGAACTGCTGTTTTACACAATGTGCACTATTGATGAGCTTCTGGTGTGATTGAGTGAACACAATTTAAATTTTATTCTAATCTTTTATTTATAAAGTGCTAACATATTCCAGTACTCTGCTCAACAGGGAGACAAAAAGATCAGAATATCGGTAGCAATAAATCATTTACATATACCGAGACAAGGAAGCAAATGTGCTCTATTATACTATCCCGTTGTGCAATCATTCAGACTTAATAAATCAATGCATATTCATGTACCTCATAACCTTTAATATTTACTTAGTGACAATTTATGTTCAGATCAAGGGCTCCCTTTAAAAAATAGCTATATTTTTCTATTTTTAATAATTATAAACTACATCCCTGCACCGTGCTGTCTAATTATTTCTATGGATGATTTTTATAATGTAATTATTTGGAGAAAAAGGATTAAAATATTTGTATTTTTTTACATGTAGAACGGCATTCTTTCATCGACATCCATACTACCATCTAGAGGATATTTTGCACAATGCAAGGCAGTCTTGAAGCTATAAAGTATGTGAATGTATCAGCAACATTAAGCAATTATATTGATGTATGGGTCTACAATCCCGAGCCAGTATTCTTCTAAATAACTTTATATTTGTTCCAGCGAGTGTACATGACATTATTTAGCGACTGATATTAAAAATAGGATATTGGGTAATTTTTAACTTAAAAAAGTAATAATAATAAAAATAGAAATAATGTGAAGTAGACCTGTAGTCATGTCAGTTAATTTATGATCAATTTTCTACTACCATTATTTTAAGCTGTTTATGTGAATTGCTGTACCTACAAAAATAATGTGAAAATCCGGCACTAGTAATATTGCAAATAATAAATAAATATATAAAATATCTCTTTGCTAAAGTAGTAACATAAATCTTTCTTAAAGGGTTTTTATATTTTCTTAAATGTACGTCACTTGAAAATTTAAAATATTACATTCAAGGGTTCTGTCAGATGGGAAGTCTTACTAAAGGGAGCTGTCTTTTTTTTTTTTTTTTTTATTTGCTGAGCCCCTCTACAATTACTGGAGTTTTTTTTTTATATATATATAACTCCTATAGGAACACAGAAAAACTGGGGAGTCATAGAGTTGGAGTTGATTCTTGGGGCCCACCCTACAGCGACTGCACATACTTCACCTGACTGTGTCTTGCTTTCTGCACCTTTTTCTCTGCTTTTCTTCCTGAAAAGCAGCCCTAGGTCTGACATGTCCAGAGGTGCCAAAAAAGAGAAACCAGCAGCACAAGATAATATTATAGGTGCACGCCTACAAACCCAGTCCAAAGGCTTCTTCAATGTAGAAAAAACAAATAAGGCAGCACTTCCAAATAAGCGGTTTTATTTCACATAAATGTGCTTATTCGTTCTTCTACATGTCCAGAGGTGTGTCCCTTGCAGGCCAGTCCAAGTCCTCTATGTTTGGCAGAGTTAGGGTATGTTCACACGGCTTATTTTGAGGCATAATTGCGGGCGTATTTTGCTGTGTATTGCACTTAATACACAGCAAAATGCGCTCCGCAGTTACGATAATCCGTAGCTCTCATAGAGAACCATGGATTACGCCTCGTCCCCCCGCATGTACAATACGATCGTGATCAGTGCAACTCCCAAATCACCCAGCGTCTTGCCGCGCGTACTGAACGCGCTGCAATTACGCTGTGTGAACATAGCCTTAAGCAGAGATATTCACCTGTAGACTTAATTCTTCTAGGGCAGATTAGCTCCATGATATAGGATCTGATGAAACATTTTACTTAAAGATCTTCTATATTAATCTTATTAATCTTGTGTTCATCAGCCCTTACTCTTAAGTACATTTTTTTCATATATCCAATGTTGGTTACAGCAAAAACATTAGTGGAAAGGGCATTTTGTTCACAGTAAACAATAAATCAGACATTTTGAGATGTAGAGAACCCCTTTAAAGTAATGTAATGGATCATCTTGGCACACATCAGTGGAGTTTATTTTTGAGGTCCAGCCTATAGCATCTGTACGGTACATACTGCACGTAAGTCTTCTACTCTGCCTCTATTTTTCTGCCTGAAAAGTAGTCCCAGGCTTGCCATGCCCAGGGGTC
Source organism: Phyllomedusa bahiana (assembly GCA_025379985.1). Lineage (NCBI taxonomy): Eukaryota > Metazoa > Chordata > Amphibia > Anura > Hylidae > Phyllomedusa > Phyllomedusa bahiana. The sequence continues at coordinate 3,374 of JAODAL010074843.1, forward strand.
AAATTTCTCCTTTGGCCAGTCTAACCCTGATCACACAGTCCAATATTCCTTTTAGTTGCCAACATGTTTTGAATGACTTAAAGAACATGATGTGATGGAGGGAGAATAGCTCTAGATGTATGTATAGGTTTATATACATTTAGGTGTGGAGCACAATTTCTGAGTAAAAAGTAGAGAAAATGCTGACCAGACTCCTTGACAGTGAAAGTTCTGTTACCATGTGATTGACAGCTTTCCCTGTATCAGTGTGTGTACAAAGCAAACTTTAAGTTTTGTTTTTTTTCTTTGCTTTTATCTAAAAAATATTGCTTCAAGTCATATAGCCCGATATACCACATATATCAGCTTCTCTCCCTCTTTCACATCCTGCTCTCAGAGAGGGCAGCATAAACTACCTGACAAGTTCCCTTTAAGTGTATTGTTGGTATTCTAAATCCTAAATTGACGTTAGTGTTGTTGAATTGTCTCTAGTTTTTGAAATGCTGGATGCACTTCAAATAATGATAATGTATTATTTACTCTAAATACATGCATGTGGGTTAGTGAGGGAAGGCAAGAACACTGGAAAAATTGTCTTGGTCTTCAAGGTAAACCATGACTGTAGGTGCAGCAAGCATCATAATATAGTTATTGGTTGACAGAACCAAAATCATGCTCTCATCACTCCCTGTAAAGCTGGGGCTGAATAAGCCATTTGCTCAAGCTTTCAACTTAGATGCCAATTGCTTTAAAATCCTTTGTAGATTGTTCCCAGCACTGAGTTATATAAAGCTAAAGCTGGAATCATTTATGGTCCTCAGATTTGTAAACTGTTTCAAGATTCATATTTTACAAAAGTTGTGAATGATGTTCAAGTTTCTGCCTGGTTTAGTTTTCAAAAACTTGAATACAGCAGACAATTACCCTTTCCCCGAAAATTAGACACCCCCGAAAATGAGACATAGTGCATTTTTCGTTATGAAATTCAGAGTTTGGCTGCTTATGCTGATGTTTGTGATGAAATCACTATATATATTAGTATATTAATACATATTGATGTTTTGTTCAACAATAAATGTGAAGTATTGTTCATAGAAAAAAAAACATCCCCTAAAAATAAGTCTTAGCTCGTCTTTAGGAGCAAAAATTAATATAAGACACTGTCTTATTTTTGGAGGAAACAGGGTATAACGAATTGGTGCAACATACGATTGGAAACGCTCAAAATAGTAAAATAGAGCAAAAAGTTGCAGTTGGGATGCATGATCGGCTCCAACAGTCTACTACGGGACTACCTTTAATCTCCTGAAGGAGAAGTTGTACAGCTAAGTACTGCCACGTATTTATATGTTTTTCATTGCCAAAGGGTGTTCGTCATAGAACTATGTCTTTTAAACACCTATTCATAAAAAAGAAGTAAAGATAAAAGCCCTAGTCCAAACAGCCTGCGTGTACGTTTATAACTCAATATACAACAGTAGATGGTGCTGATTATCGGTGTTGCCATGTCAGCAGAGCTCTCAGAGTTCTGTGTGCCATAGTGTCAATGCCCTGATACAGAGGGATGGAAAGGAACCCTCTCACCGTCCTTGTCGTGCAGGAGAGTAGAAGGCTATGGTCGATGACTTTCTTTTTTTCAGGGAGCTTCCTGGATGATCTGCGAGAGTTGGCAACTATAATATAGACCTTTGTAGACCTCTAGTCCTCCACTGCTTCAGTGGGCAAGCAGTTTTCCAGCCTCTAGTTTATTAGTGCCTCAATTGCTTATAGCCATTCTCATTTTCTTTAGAAGATAAGCTGAGATTGAGGGGTAGAGGCAACAGATCTACTTTCAATCTTCACAGGCCAGCTGCACTCTCCACTCGTAGCTCTACTGGGCTGTCCACGCTCTCCTGAACTGACATCAAACTGCAGCCTTTTTATCAACACCCAAGGCTCATCACAGAGTGGTTGTGAAGCACATGAGTGTTACCATTCACACCAGTACCCATGCCTTCTCCTGTGGCTGACAGTCTAAAGGACTATTGGAAGCCACAGTTGGATATTGTGGCCTGCTGTTCATTAGTCCTGCAACAACATTATAGATAACATACGTACAGTGTATATGATATAAATTCACAATAAACCAATGCAAAAAAAAAAAAAAGAGTCACAAAAAAATAATTCAAATGCATAATGCAACTATTTATAAAAAAAATACAGTTCCTGTAGGGTAGAATATAAAGTTTATTTCATGGGGGATGGCGCGGGTGCCCGTGACCAACCCTCTGCTGCCCGATTCCTAACGCCGGCTAACTTACCCGTCCATGCTCCTGTGCACCCTGCTCCTGCCTGTGCCAGCCTTCGTGTGCGTACCCGCTGCTTAGGGCGCGCGCGCGCGACGGCTGGCCTGGATTTAAAGGGCCAGCACCCCGGTAATTAGTCTATTGCCGGCCGCTGGTCCTATATAAGGAATACGCCCCCAGCACTCTCTGCCAGTTCGTTGGTGTGCGTTGCCTAGTCTTGAGAGTGTTGGAAGTCCCCGTCTGATTACCAGTGTACCAGTCCGTTCTGCTACGTTTCCTGACCTTGCCTGTTTGCCGCCTGCCCTGACCTTCTGCCCTTCTCTGACCACGAACCTCTGCCGCCCGTCCTGGTCACCTGCCTGTCCCCGACTACGTCTCTGGATTACGATTCTGTACCGCGCATTACCCGGCCGCCATCGCGGGCAAGTCACGTCAGGGGTAGCGACCTGGTGGCCTCACGCCGCAGCAAGTCCATTCCGCTTTGCGGCGGGCTCTGGTGAATACCGGGGGCTACTTAGACTTAGCTCCCTGGTGTGGCTTAACTATCATCGCTTGCGGTGGTCCAGCGAATCCACCAAACCTTTTACAATACGAACTGGCCATGGATTCCGCCATGGTACCTCTGCCCGAACTGTCGTCGCTCAGCAGAGCCAGCATATTAACCAACTCACGGCCATGATGCAGAACCTTGCGGCCCGTCTACCTCTGCCTGCGGCTGCTTCCGCCATGCCTGCACCAGTTGCCCTGCACCGGGGCCATCTCTGCATCTGCCGCTTCCCTCACGCTATGATGGAGACCCGAAGAAGTGCAAAGGCTTCATCAGTCAATGCTCCATCCACATCTAGATGTTTGGGCATACAATTCCCTACCGAGCGGAGCGCGAAGGTGGCCTTTATAATTACCTCCTAATGGCGAAAGCTCTGGCTGGCCACTCCGCTATGGGACCGAGGACATCCGCTGACGGCAAATCTACAAACCTTCCTACAGGGGTTCCGCACCGTCTTCGAGGAACCTGGCCGCACCTTCTCCGCTGCCGCAGCTCTGCTCCGTCTCCGTCAGGGCAACTCCACTGTGGGTCACTACCAGGGCCGTCTTAACAGCAAATTTTGGGGGCCCCCGGGCAGAGCTGTTGCACTGGGCCCCCCAACCAGCCACGCAGCAGCTCCTAAGGTTAATAAATTGCCGCATGGACAGCCAGACCACGTAGTAAACTTATATAAACTTAAGGAGCGTCTGCGTGCTCTGGCCTGTGGGCACACACTAAGTCATGTAACTTCCCGCTTGTGGTCAGCCAGGGCCCTCCGAAACCCGTGTCACTGTCCCCCACCCATATGGCCGTGTCACTGTCCCCCACCCATTGGCCGTGTCACTGTCCCCCCCCAACCCCATATGGCCATGTCACTGTTCCCCCACTATTTGGCCGTGTCACTGTCCCCCACCCAAAATGGGCCCGGTCACTGTCCCCCACTCATTTGGCCATGTCACTGTCCCCCACTCATTTTGGCCAAGTTCCCCTTGTCTCCCCACCCATGTGGCCGTGTTCACTGTCCCCCAACTCCATTTGGCCCTGGTCACTGTCCCCCACCCATAAAGGGCCGTGTCACTGCCCCCACCTCATTTGGCCGTGTCACTGTCCCCCACCCATATGGCCGTGTCACTGTCCCCCACTTTTATTTGGCCATGTCACTGTCCCCCACCCAGATGGCCGTGTCACTGTCCCCCACCCATTTGGAGTTGTCACTGTCCCCCACCCATATGGCCATGTCACTGTCCCCCACCCATATGGCCGTGTCACTGTCCCCCACCCATATGGCCGTGTCACTGTCCCCCACCCATATGGCCATGTCACTGTCCCCCACCCATATGGCCATGTCACTGTCCTCCACCCATATGGCCATGCCACTGTCCCCCACCCATTTGGCCATGCCACTGTGACATGGCCAAACGAGTGGGGGACAGGACAATGACATGGTCCTATAGGTGGGGGACAGTGACATCAAGATGCCAGGAAAAGCAGGTAGGATAACACAGGATAGGCTTAGATACCCAACGCCAGCAGGTAGGATAACACAGGATAGGCTTAGATACCCAGCGCCAGCAGGTGGGATAACACAGGATAGGCTTAGATACCCAGCGCCAGCAGGTGGGATAACACAGGATAGGCTTAGATACCCAACGGCAGCAGGTAGGATAACACAGGATAGGCTTAGATACCCAACGCCAGCAGGTAGGATAACACAGGATAGGCTTAGATACCCAACGCCAGCAGGTAGGATAACACAGGATAGGCTTAGATACCCAGCGCCAGCAGGTGGGATAACACAGGATAGGCTTAGATACACAGCGCCAGTAGGTGGGATAATACCGGATAGGCTTAGATACTCAACGCTAGCAGATAGGATAACACAGGATAGGCTTAGATACACAGCGCCAGCAGGTAGGATAACACAGGATAGGTTTAGATACTCAACGCTAGCAGATAGGATAACACAGGATAGGCTTAGATACACAGCGCCAGCAGGTAGGATAACACAGGATAGGCTTAGATACCCAGCGCCAGCAGGTGGGATAACACAGGATATGCTTAGATACACAGCGCCAGCAGGTGGGATAATACCGGATAGGCTTAGATACTCAACGCTAGCAGATAGGATAACACAGGATAGGCTTAGATACACAGCGCCAGCAGGTAGGATAACACAGGATAGGCTTAGATACACAGCGCCAGCAGGTAGGATAACACAGGATAGGCTTAGATACACAGCGCCAGCAGGTAGGATAACACAGGATAGGCTTAGATAAACAGCGCCAGCAGGTAGGATAACACAGGATAGGCTTAGATACACAGCGCCAGCAGGTAGGATAACACAGGATAGGCTTAGATACCCAACGCCAGCAGGTAGGATAACACAGGATAGGATTCCTAACACCCTACGTGTCTCACCCCTCCCCCCAGCACATGTATTCAGCCCCACCCAGCACATGTATTAACCCCCCCAGCACAATGTATTCAACCCCCCCCAGCACATGTATTCAGCCCCCCCAGCACATATATTCAGCCCCCCAGCACATGTATTCAGCCCCCCCAGCACATGTATTCAGCCCCCCCCAGCACATGTATTCAGCCCCCCCCAGCACAATGTATTAAACTCCCCCCCAGCACAATGTATTCAGCCCCCCCAGCACAATGTATTCAACTCCTCCCCCAGCACAATGTATTCAACCCCCCAGCACAATATATTCAGCCCCCCCAGCACAATGTATTCAGCCCCCCCAGCACAATGTATTCAGCCCCCCCAGCACAATGTATTCAGCCCCCCCAGCACAATGTATTCAGCCCCCCCCAGCACAATGTATTCAGCCCCCCCCAGCACATGTATTCAGCCCCCCCCCAGCACATGTATTCAGCCCCCCCCAGCACATGTATTCAGCCCCCCAGCACAATGTGTTCAGCCCCACCAGCACAATGTGTTCAGCCCCACCAGCACAATGTGTTCAACCCCCCCCAGCACAATGTATTCAGCCCCCCAGCACAATGTATTCAGCCCCCCCCAGAACAATGTATTCAGCCCCCCCCAGCACATGTATTCAGCCCCCCAGCACATGTATTCAGCCCCCCAGCACATGTATTCAGCCCCCCCCAGCACATGTATTCAGCCCCCCAGCACAATGTATTCAGCCCCACCAGCACAATGTGTTCAACCCCACCCCAGCACAATGTATTCAACCCCCCCAGCACATGTATTCAGCCCCCCAGCACAATGTGTTCAGCCCCACCAGCACAATGTATTCAACTCCCCCCCAGCACAATGTATTCAACTCCCCCCCAGCACAATGTATTCAGCCCTCCCCCAGCACAATGTATCCAGCCCCCCCCAGCACAATGTATTCATCTCACCCAGAACAATGTATTCAATCCCCCCCCCAGAACAATGTATTCAATCCCCCCCCAGAACAATGTATTCAGCCCCCCCCAGCACAATGTATCCAGCCCCCCCAGCACAATGTATTCAACTCCCCCCCAGCACAATGTATTCAACTCCCCCCCAGCACAATGTATTCAACTCCCCCCCAGCACAATGTATTCAGCCCTCCCCCAGCACAATGTATTCAGCCCCCCCCCAGCACAATGTATTCAGCCCCCCCGGAACAATGTATCCAGCCCCCCCCCAGAACAATGTATTCAGCCCCCCCCAGCACAATGTATCCAGCCCCCCCCCCCAGCACAATGTATTCAGCCCCCCCCCCTCCCCCTCCCCCAGCACAATGTATTCAGCCCCCCCCCCACTTACCTGTGTCCTGAAGTCTTCCTCTCTTCCTGCCGTCCTGTGCAGGGGAAGAGAGTGGGCGGAGCATCCCGGCTGCTGCTGCTCTCAGCTTCCTGCGCTGTGCTGGGCAGAGAGAGAGGGCGGAGCCGCGCTGCTCCGCTCCTCTCTCAGTAGCCGCTGCCACCAATGTAAGGACCGATACCGGAGCCGCAGTCCTCAACCCCCCCCCCCTCCGCCGGCCGCTCGGGGGGGGGGGTGGGGAGGCTCCGGGTCAGATAGGAAAAAAAAATTAAGGAAAAAAAAAATAATAAACTCCTGCCGTGCCGCCCTAGGCACCTAAGCAATTGCCGCGCCAGTTTTTTACTGTTCAAAGCGCAGGCTGGGGCGGCGCCTCTGTGAAGTAAGGCAGCGCGCGCCCCAGCCTGCGCTGTGAACTGTAAAGCGCAGGAGCGGCATAGCGAGGGGCCGCCCTGCTCTCTGGGCCACCGCAGCCCGCACCGCCCTGCCTGCGCAGCCTGGGACAAGTAACTAAGCGCAGGCAGGGCGGAAAGAGCTGTGTCTGAGCTCCAGCGGGCGGCGGTGAGTGAATCCATTGGGCCGGGCAGGCAGCCGCCCGGGCCCTCAGGGGCCCCCCTGGGCTCGCGGGCCCCCGGGCACTGGCCTACCTGGCCCAATGGAAGAGACGACCCTGGTCACTACTCCGTGCAGTTCCGCACCCTAGCTTCTGAGCTGGACTGGAATAACGAGGCTTTGGTGGCGACTTTCTGGCAAGGCGAATTAAGGACGAGCTCGCTGGTCGGGACTTGCCATCTGCTCTGGACGACTTGATTCGGTTAGCTACCCGAATTGATATTCGGTTCGCCGAGAGACAACAAGAGCTCCGCCTGCAACGGGAGATCGCCCTACCACGCCGGCTACCTCGTCTGGCTCCCGTGTTCCAAAGACCTCCACTTTCTCCGCCATTGGTTCCTGCGGACGAACCCATACAGGTCAAGAAAGCCCACCTGACCCAGGAGGAACGCTCGCAGCATCGTCAGAGGCAGCTGTGCTTCTACTGTGGCACTTCGGGCCACTTCATTCGGGACTGTCTGGTGCGCCCAGGAAACCCTCACCTAGGGCTCACAGGAGAGGCATCCCTAGGTGTCAGTGCGGCCTCTCCCCATCGACCATTCCTGTACTCTGTGGAATTTCGCCGGACAGCACCTTTCAAACCACCGCTTTTCTTGATTCGGGATCCGCTGGAAATTTTGTCAGCCAAGCTCTGGTGTCCAAGTTTCGTCTCCCGGTGACCCTTCTGCAGAAACCCATGTTTATCTGCTCCGTCAGTAGCGAATGCCTAAAGGATGCTATACGATTCTGCACTGCGCCCCTCACCTTGAAGATAGGCGCCCTACACAAGGAGACTCTGAAATTTCTTTTTTTCTGCCCCCGCTCCTCTTCTGAAATCCCCGGGTCCCCCTTGTTGAAGACCATGCTCCGCCCTTAGACTGGAACACGGGCAAATTATCCTTTGGGGCCCGCATGCCACTCCATCCTGCCTCACTCCGCCAGCTCTACGACTCCCTCTGTAAATCTACGAACCTCTGCCGGGTCTGCCACACCCTACCAATTCTCCCCGCGTCTTTTCCGAAAAAAAGGCCCCGAAAAGTCTGCCCACCCCACCGGCCTTTCGACCCCAAAAAGACCCCGAACCCATAGTACTCCCCCCGAGGGACAGTCTCCCTCTCTCGTCCCGGAAAATAAACCCCTGTCGGAAATATCCAAAGAATCTCCGTGAAGGTTTTACGCAATCTCCTCCCTGCGGGGGCAGGTTTCTTCTTTTTGAAAAAAAGATGGGACTCTTCCGGCCTTGTATCATTATCGGGCTTAACAAAAACCTAAAAAAATCGTAACCCCCCGCCCCAATCTCAAGCTTTTTGATCGCCTACGTGGCGCAAATTTTTTTTCCAAGTTGGACTTTAAAGGAGCATACAACTTGATTCATATCCGTGAAGGCAACGGTGGGAAGACGCCTTTAATACCCGAGATGGCCTTTTGAATTCTTCATGCCATTTGGCCTAAGCAAAAGCCCGGGGGGTTCCAGAATTTTGTCAAAAGAGATCTTCCGCGATCTCCTCTAAGTCGTGTTATCGCTACCTAGATGACATCTTAAACTTCTCTCCTGATTTGGAACTCCCCCCGCCACCACGCCCCAGGGGCCAAAGTCTCCGGACCACCATTAATGCCCAAAATGAAAAAATGCTTTTGAACCACCTCATTGCCCTTCCGGGGTACTCGCTAATCAGGGGCTCCAATGGATCCCTCAACTTCGCAGCCTTACAGTGGCCTCGACCAGTGGCCTTCGCGCTGCCAACATTTTTCGGGGTTTGCGAATTATTACAGACAGTTAAACCCGCACTTCCCCACGCTCTTTTCCCCCTGGGGGCCTTTACGAAAAAAAATCCAAAACCCCAAATCCTGGCCTCCAAACTCAAAATATTTTGAGCGATTATTATCGAAAAAAGTTGAAATCCACAGTTTTTATGTTGACAAAATTTTTTTAGATCATGCGAAAATTTAGGTTAAAATCTGTGCATCACTTTAAGATCGCCCATTTTCAGCGCCCCTGTCATTTTGGCGGCCACAAATCACTTACAGAATAGAGCAGGGGTGGGGGTGTGCGACCTGACTGGAGTGTAGGGTTGCATTGGCGGGAAAAACACATGACCTCTTTTACATAAAAAAACCCTACCTGTTTTAGCCTCATGTCCCCTAGCGTCTCAACAAGGAAAGTGCGCTCTGCTTGGTCCAAACACTCAGCGAAAACTATTTTTTTTACAGAGAAACCACGTTATCGTGACTTTACAAATATTAGATTAAGATTTTAAGATTTTATGTAGTTAGTAAGAATTTTAAAGACATCTACCCGTAAATTCACGGGGGGCGGAGGGGGGGCCCCCCGGGGGAACACAGAAACCACCTAAAAGAATACTGGATAAAGTTCACCAAGACTTATGTAAAATTTCACGCAAAAGCTTTTTTATTAACAGTTTTTCTATTTAAATATTTCCTGGTAAAAGGGCGCCTGAACTTATATTTGGATACACTCTTTCTAGTAACTGCAAATCTCTTTGTTTGGTGCAAAACTCCACTTTAATACAGTATACATTTCAGACATGTGTTCATTTCAATTTTGCCCCTTCCACCTTTGTTTATATACCCACCTTCAGTTAAAAAAGAACCCAATTTTTAGTCACACAGGTTATAGGGGGCCAAAAATACCTTTTATTATCCGAATACATTACAGATCTGTTTTTTTTGCAAATTTTGCCCATCCAGAATTGTTGATAGAGCCACCTTGCAGTTTAAAATTTGAAACCGCAATTGGGGTAGTTTTTCCACAGGTGAATTTTATAGGTGCCAAAAAAAATAAAACCCTTTTAAATTTTCCGAAAACTTACAGATACTTTTTTTCACTTTGGCGACTACAGCTTTGTTCATTGAGGGACCTTGCACTTAAATGTGAATACAGCAATTTTTTTTATCACCACAGGGGGAATTGAAAAATGCCAAAAACCTTTAAAATTATCCGAATAATTTTCAGATACGGGTTTTTTTACTTTGGCGCACATACTTTTGTTCATTGAGGCACCTTGCACTTGAATGTGAATCTTTTCAATTTTGTATCACCACAGGGGGAAATTTAAGGTCCCAAAAAAACCTTTATTATCCAATACATTTCAATACTTTTTTTTTTTACACTTTTGCCCTCCAAAATTGTTGATAAGCCACCTTGCAGTTTAAAATTTTAACCAGCAATTGTGTAGTTTCCACGGGATTGATAGGTGCCAAAAAAAACTTTTTTTATCCAAAAATTTCAGATACGTGTTTTTTTCACTTTGGGGGCGGCCAGCTTTGTTGATAATCACTTTGCATTTAAAAATTTTAATACAGCAATTTTTTTGTCACCACAGGTGAATTGATAGGTGCCCAAAAAAACCTTTTTTTATCCAATACATTTCAATACTTTTTTTTTACTTTTTGGCGCGGCCCGCTTTGTTGATAATCTCTTTGATTTTAAAATTTTTAAAACAGCAAATTTTTTAGTCACCACAGGGGAATTATAGGGGCCAAAAATCCTTTATTATCCGAATACATTCAGATACTGTTTTTTTTTCACTTTGGGCAGGGCCCCTTTTTTGATAATCACTTTGCAGTTAAATTTGAAACAGCAATTTTTTTTTTGCACCACAGGGAATTGATATCCAAAAATACCTTTTATTATCCAATAAAAACAGATGCGGTTTTTTCACTTTGGCCAGGGCCCCTTTTTTTTGA